>ML856575.1:0-19612 GCA_009831015.1 Picea engelmannii
TGAGTATTTAGGAGTCATTCTCATATTTTGTTAGCATCTTTGGTTGAGTAGAGCTCCCAATATGTAATTTTATTCTGGTAGAGCTGTTCTCTAGTTATGTAATCGACTTGAGACTTTCATGTTAATAGAAGCCATTTTCCCTCTTTCAATTTTGTCTATAAAAATTATTTAAGACACTTGGGCATGGAGGATCCAGTTGAGGATCATTATGTTGTTGTAATGGAGGTTTGATTATAGCAGTATCATGGTCAGTTTTATTCATTTCCCTGTGCATCTATTTCCTTCTCACATTGAATGGCTCGGGCATGGAGGATCCAGTCGAGATGTTGTAGTTGCAAGATGATGGAGGTTTGATCATACTGCAACTATAACTATGTCCCTTGTAGACATATTTCAGTGTCTGAAATTGAGCTCAAGAATGCTCTTGAGCTTGGGTTTTGTTCTCTGAGCTGCCCAGATAAGTCTCTTTCACCCTTTCTCCTAAGTCTGCCCTCTGCTCTTTCTTTAACTCAATTTACTAACTAAAGTTAATGTGGCCCTCACTTTCCTATACATTTCCCATCCAGTTTAGTGTTGAACATCTTTCACGTTGCTGAGTTTTGGCCATTGACTATCCACATTTAAACCAACATCCACCCCAAACACTGATGGGTATCGGGCTTACCTCTGCTGCAATCCAGAGGTGACTTCCGATGCTAACATTTCTGGCACCGTTGTTAGGGATGAATTGAAGATTTTCCCTGGGTAGAATGACAAAGAACTTATGATTCTAAAGGTGCATCAGAATTCAGATCCTTTGAAGATTGCAACTGTGCACCTGGTGACTCCACTGTCTCAAATCCACTGTTTCAGTGTGGCTGCTTCTGGCTACACCTGGTAGCCCCTAAGAGAACACAACGATCAGATTTGTTCTTTGATGGTGAAAAAATACCAGACACACTCATCTTGTGAATCATTCACCTGGCGAATCCATGATTGAAGGATTTATTGGTGACTTCACTGGTTCAAAATAGAAAGAATCATGGCTCAGAGGTTTTCTCCCTTTAATTTTTCTGTTGTTCCTGGGTTTCCCAATTTGTTCCTACTCCAAATGAATGGAATGATTATTTTCCTATATTTAGAGAGGATGAAGAGGACAACCCTACTCAGCATCTTAGAGAGTTTCATGAACCCATGCATCAATGGGAGATACATCAGGAGAATGTATTAATGAAGATGTTCATGTTCTCGTTAGTAAGGGATGCTCGTGAGTGGTATCGTTCTTTACCCCCTGCTAGCATTTATTCACTGGGAGAATTTCATGCAGTTTTCAATGCTCATTGTTAGGAGTTTTATCCCTCTGAGTTAATTGGTCATATCTATTGCGAGGGATAGAACGACTTTATTCAAGATAGAGCTACTTCCTACGCAGGCTATGAGGATGAGCCTGATGACTTGGATCATAAATAAGTCGTTTCTCATCCTTGTTCGTCTGCATCCGAGGAAATATATGAGGATGAAGGATGCGAGGAGGAAGGAGATGCTCTGAGTGAGCTGATGGAGTTGGTGAAGTCTCTTTCTGCATAATTAAATGAGTTGAAGGCATAACATGAGTGCTGCCTTTTTGAAGAAAATGCAGAGGATTTTCTAGCCCTTGAAGCAAATGTTCTTGGCATCCCTACGAAAGATGATGATGCAGATTTCATGACTATAGAGGCCCTACATTTTTATCCTAAGGTGTTTACTGTCCCTAGCTTTGACGATTATTTAGAAGAGCCCTACATCACATTTTGCTGACCAGAGGAGCAACCAGCCTGCATATGACATCTATGAATCCGATTCTGAGCTGGATATCCAGGATATTCAAGAACACACAAAAGATCCTTATCCTCTTTTTCTTAAAGAATATTACCATGAGGAAATCAACCATCCTGGGCCTGCAGAAATGACTGAGCAAAATTTCAAAGAAAGTAGCTTTCCCACAGGTCTTGTCTATGATGATTATGACTCTGACCCTTGGGAGAGCCAAGAAAAAGAAATAGAGGAGCAACATAGGGGAATTTTATCTCCTGTCCAGAGCCTGTAAGTGAGAAGTCATCATCTGAGGACAGTCATCCTGTATCAACTTTCCATCTGCCTGTGCCTACCAATGATATTCAACCCTGTATGAGAAACTGTGGAGCAGAGAATGCTTTCTGCTACAAATTTTACAGAATTTTCCACTCATTCTATGAGCCTTTCAACGAGTACATGGAGTGGCATTTCCTTCATGCAATGGAGCTGCCCTATTTTATCTGAACTTCATCCCTTGGAAAGAAGCTGAAGGATGTAACTGTTTTGCTATCACGGTTTCATCATCTGCTAGTGATCACCGACAGAGTAAATGAGATTCTATTTAGGAAGTTACTTGATTGGCTATGGTGGAAATTTTATTTCACCTAGCACCTTGTAAAAATCAATTAGTTTAGGATTGTACATAAATAATCTCCTTGGAGCCCTTGTAAGTTTGTTTTTATCTTATTTTTCAGCATATATTCCTCAACAGGGTGTTTTGAGCTTGACTCCATAGCCCAATAGAAGGCAACTGGAATTGCAGAAGGAGATCTTAGAGCCTCATAGAGAGGAATCTATCCCCCATGGAGAATAATGTTATCACACTAATTTGTAAAGGGTTTTTTTTCATAAGAAGTTGGCTCCTTGGTGAAAGAAATTAAAAAAAGGGGCAAAAAACCCACAAAATCGTGTTATCTTAAGTCTTTTGGGCCTGGGCGTGATTGTGCTAATCGACGCGTAGATTTGGGTGACTGAAATATGCATGCCTAGATCTATGGTGTGTGGTCCATACCGAACCCCCCTCAACATTCTTCCTTTAATGAAGGGGGGGGGTCCGGAAAAGTAGTTTCCTCGTTGGGCCCACCATTATCGTGGCACGTTCTTTTCATTTCAGACCCCCCCCACTCCAAACTTCTTACCACCCCCCTCGTAATATCCCACTTATCACTCTCCCTTACCGCTTCTTCCTCCCATTTCCATCTGTCCTCCACTCCATCTCTCTCTTCTGCCCATCACATCACTTTCTCTCCCTCCTCGTCTCCTTATGGAACACATGTCCTCCACCCACCTTTGGGTCACGTCCCCTTATCACTCTTGCCTATCATCTCCTTCCAGGTGTTCTACTACTCACCTCCATCTAGGCAGATGGTCCCCATCCTACCTACTGCCTAGGCCTTTCCTTTGCCCCCACATCATCACCCCGTTCCACTTCACCTCTGACCTATCCCAGCACAATACCCATGTTTTCTGCCGCCCAAACCTTCCCGGTCACCTTCCATATGCCACGTCTCTACATATGGCCATCTCTCGTCTCACCTCCCTGTTGATCACACCATCATCCCCACCAAATCCTCATCCGCGTCTGCCAACTAGGTCCCCTTGTAGGGGTCCAACGAAGAAGTAGACATCCAAGGAAAAAACTGACACATCCTTCAGATGTAGATTTGACTTGGATCTCTCTGATCCCAAGGAAGCAGTTATTGAAGCAGGTGGTGGTGGGTGAACATCATTTCCACTATAAATGGAAATCCCACGAAAGGACCGTCAGCTATTCCACTCAGCCACAAGCCCATTCTGAAGCACAATTGTGTCTGACAGAGTTCATGTCTGACCAGAGACTGGACACATAGTCTTCTAGGAGGCATGCAGACGTAACGCCTTCAATGCGATGACTCGATTTCGCTGCTGCAATTTTGGTTCTGAGTATTTAGGAGTCATTCTCATATTTTGTTAGTGTCGTTGGTTGAGAAAAGCTCCCAATCCATAATTTTATTCCGACAGACCTGTTCTCTGGTTATGTAATCGACTTGGGACTTTCATGTTAATAGAAGTCAACTTCCCTCTTTCCATTTTGTCTGTAAAAATTGTTTAAGACACTCAAGCATGGAGGATCCAGTCGAGGATCGTTATGTTGCTGTAATGGAGGTTTGATTATAGCAGTATCAGGGTCATTTTTATTCATTTCCTTGTGCATCTGTTTCCTTCTCACATTGAATGGATTGGGCATGGAGGATCTAGTCGAGCTGTTGCAGTTGCATGATGATGGAGGTTTGATCATACTGCAGCTGTAACTAAGTCCCTTGTAGAAATTTTTCGGTGCCTGAACTTGAGCTCAAGAATTCTCTTGAGCTTGGGTTTTCTTCTCTGAGCTATTGAAGGCCTGATGCCTAGAGAAGTCTCTTTCACCCTTTCTCCTAAGTCTTCCCTCTACTCTCTCTTTAACTCAACTTACTGACCAAAGTTAATGTGTCCCTCACTTCCATGTACATTTCCCGTCCAGTTCTGTGTTGAACATCTTTCACGTTGTTGATTTTTTGCCATTGACCATCCACATTTAAACAAACATCCACCCTAAACACTAATGGGTAGCAGGCTTACCTCTGCTACAATCCAGAGGTGACTTCTAGTGCTAACAGGTTCCATTAGAGTATAGCAAAAATAATTTCTAGGACAATTTGCAAATTGATGCTTATGAAGGAAGTGAAATAATAACATTAACAATTACCGGGAAGATTGGCCTCTTGTACCATTCAATGGAAATCTAATAACCATTATTGGGCCCTTGGTCCTTGTGCAACCAATGGTTATAATCTAGTTAGAAAATTTTACTTGATATGGATGCATGCCATATATTATGTGGGCCTTTGAGGACTACACTAAACATTTTTTCATTAGAACAAAATCCACTGGACTTCAAACAAACATTAGTGCTTGATTATTTTTCATTTCTATATATATCCATTGTTGGATTTTGCAAAGATGTGCTACAATGGTTTGAAAAAATGGTAGGCAAATCTTGTTGTCACTTTTGGAATTGTTGTTCCACTTATTTGTCTTGYGGTTTCCACTAAGAGTTTCACTTTCTAAGACACCATATGGGTGTTGAACGAGATGACTRTGGACATTTGAMATTCTTAATAAATATCATGCTAAGGTGATGCAGTCAACAATAATAACTCTCGAAAAGTCAATCCAAGTGAGACATTATATTCCTCATGAACAATAGATATTATATGTAAATAATCACCAAGAACATCGACAAATTCTGAAGGCCTTCACCTTGATTTACTAAACTAGACTTCTTTTCAAGTCCCAAGTTATAAAAATAAAATAAAAATGGAGGTCTCTCTCTCTTTCAGGTTATGAAAATCATGTGATACTAGCATGAATTAATCTTTGTAGAGATCAGGGTGCATATTCAAGAAGATGAGTTTTTGTTTATCTATTAAATTGTGCCAATGCTATAGAATACCAATGTATTTCTATCAAAATGAATTTTTAACTCCTTGGATCAATGATTATTGTTGACATTTGGGTTTATATAGATAGTCTAATATTGGGTAGAATCTTAAAAGATATGGGTGTTGTAAATAATTTGGTTCACATGCAATTGGAGGAAGCAAAAATGAAGTAGTGAAGAAGATAGGTGGGAGGAAGCTTACAATGTTTTGGACGAGATGGTGTCCAAGGGCTACAATCCTAATGTTGTAACATTTACTACATATAGGATGGTATTTGCATGAATTAATAAACATTGAGGAGGCTAGTAGGGTTCTTTATAAGGTGGTTAAGAATGAATTTTATTCGGAATTTGTCACTTAACAACATTAGTATTCATGCTCTTCATAATGCAAGGAAGCTACTGTAAGAATTTCAACTTTGGATGAGATATCGAAGATGATTTGTACTATTGATATGACCCAACAAACATATATTTATTTAAAAAAATAATAATAATTGAGATAGCTTGTGCCCCTTCTAAAGGAGATATCTTAAGTGTTGATCATTCAATATAAGGTTATCTCTCTTACTCTAATCTCATCTTTGATGTCTTATGCGGGTGAAAGAATTTTATGGATGTGTTGTTGTGTCTTTGTTGAGAATTTCATATGGTTGTTACATATATATCAGATCTATCCTTGACTAATAACACTTGTTGTTTGGTGGTTTTGCCACATCTTCTTTATCGATTTTCAGGTTCTATTTGTTTCCTAGACTCTATAGCCCAAACACAAGCCACTAGGTCTTGCTTGGATTCTCACATTATATATTAAAATACAAAGAGATTACCATTCTTAAAAGAAAAAGATATACAAGTATGGAACTCTTGAAACCCACAAGCAAACAAGCATGTAAAATTTAAATCCAAACTTGAACAATTCAATCTCTTAACTTTCACATTTACCAATGCCTTCAAATCGCTAGGATGATATCCATGGAGCCACAAATTGATGCAAAAATTGTATGTCAAGGCCAATAGAACCAACATAACCAAGGAGTATTGAATCAATATATACCAAGACTAAGAGAAGCTTAAATTATCATTAAGTGTATAATAAAATTACATTCAAAGATATATACAAGCCATAGAAATAACCTTGTGTATATTATCATATGAAAAAGTACCCATAATGTCAATGCATTATATGCATCATTACATGTTCAACTATATAATGTACATCTAACTATCTTATAAAATTATTACACATCATCAATTTCTTTTAGTCTTCTTTTGTGTTTTCCAGTTCTTAAGTAATTCATCCATCTCTGTGTCTTCATTTACTGGGCGCTCTTCAACAACTGATGTTGTTTTAGTCCTTTCACGTTGAGCACGTTTGGTCTCGTACCCATGATGTGGAGGCTGCTGTGAGGGGCCATCACCTACAAAAACAAAAAATATTAAATTTATATCGCCAATTTTTAAATATCATTGAAGTAGTTCATTAATATTAAAAAAAAACTCTGCAATGTAATTATTTACCTGGCCCTCTAGTCGTCACCGTTGGAATGGCTTCTCTGTAAGTAAAAAAATATTAAGTATATGATTAATATACAACCATTTTTCCATGGTGGGCCTCAGTCACATGAACATCTTGGGGCTGCACCCCACTAGGATGGGGTTGTTGGGGATAACCATAATTTTCTAGACGCATTGGAATATCAACGATCTATTTTCCAGTACTAATGGTTTCGTTGATAATGTTTCTCCCCTGAATAAAACAAAGTAAGACATTAAATTATGGACAATATCAAACATTTACATATTTTATAAGTAATGAAAGGTTAATGTGGACTAATTTTTATTTACCTTATCTCGCAAATTGGATCTTGGGGTCTACCCCATGATTTTCCTACGATCAACCATGACTTTATAACCGTACTTGTAACCAGGTTGGAGGTCTTCCTCCATGGTTTCAGTTCCAAAGTCGTCGCCCTACATTGCATAAGGGTATGTTTTTTTAATGTTTTTGGCTACAATTACCTGAAAGTTGTAAGATGATACAAATAATATTCTTAATATGTTTGGGTACTTACGATTCGTGACTGTAAACTCAAGTACCCGCCTTGGCCTAGCTTGTGTTGGCCATGTTTGGAAATCCTTTCTTTGGTTTCCTTCGAAGTGTTAGGCAACCTATCATCAAAATTTTCAAGTATGTTATATATAACCACACTTTTATTTAGAACTAAAAAAGTTTAAGTTGGCATTGAAATCAAAATATTGTAATTTACCTTGCAGTACCAGCTATTGTTTCTCCTATTTTTTTCAATATATTTTCTTTTGCATCATCAATGATCACCTTCCACTCCCTCTCTGGAATTGAGGGACAATTCTCATACCTAGGATTTCCTACCAAGCTTCGTTTATAAACATCCCGCGTATATTTTAAATATTCGCCCCCTGCAAAGGTGACCGCTTTTTTATTGAACATGTCTACTCCAAAGAGGCCTTCGAGATAATCCATAAGTTCTTTTTTGAGGTTGGAATTATAGAAATTCCACCTCATGCGTAAAGTTGACCCAAAAATCAACAAGGCCTTGCTCTCTAGGTGCCTATAAAAATGGTCGTTTCCAACACACAAAAAGATATGATCATTAATTTAAAATTAATAATCTAGATGATTTGTGTATGAGATGGCCAACATGAAATGATTAAAATATGAAAAGATACTTGGGAGTCTTATTTATTTTAATGGAAGTCCATTATCGTCGACCATAAATGTGCACAGAAGGGTCCCCGTGCTTGTCACACATCTAGCTCCAGGAAATGCAACCATGCCAATCACATCATCAACCTCATCTATGTCACTATCTCTAGATTCTAACCAAAGTGTGGATGTATGGAGGTACGTGTCACGGATCCTATATAAATTAGGTGTGAAAGATGGAGAAGTAAATAGTACTCTAGAAACTGTATGACCGCCTGCATCAAGAATCTATGACGTCTCTACAACCACTACTACCAACACCGGGCTGAACAGACTCCAAAAGTATCTTTATAAAAAAGAAAATGTTTTTTTGTGAGATAATGTAAAAGTTAAAGAACAAAGTTTCATAATTGAACATATGAGTACATTGGAAAAAAAAACTTTAAGTTATGGTTATTACCTTATATGTGTTAAGTTGTGACATAAGGAGAATGATCTTTTCTAGGACGCCGGGAGTTTGATCTGGATGATCTAATAAGCTAGAAAGTTCCTTGTTCACTTTAATGATCTTTTTTGTTTATTAAAACCATCGGATCAGGGGATTAATACAACCCCTCCTCATCGGCGGAATCATGATCAACATGGCCTACCGACTACATATAATTTCAACAAAAACAATGTTATTTCAATAAAATTATATAAGCAAATAATAAAATTCACGTAAAATGAAAGTTGAATTTGATAATCATTTACATATTCTGCGGCTGACGCTTTTCCACGATCATCTTGCCACATTATAATATAATTAGAACCCCCAAATATTTAAAAAATTGTTAATGATAACAAAAAAACTGATTTCCACCGAAATAAAATCAACCTCCCACATCATTATAAAATTGGGACTGTGAAATATTTAAAACAATTCTAAAGATAAAAAAAAATATAATGCAATAAGTAGAGGTTGCTTAAAGAGGTGTTGCATAACTACCCGTGCACTATTATTCGATGTTTATATTCGATTCAAATGGTAATCCACTAATAACTCTTCCCCAAGAGCTATCTTTTTTATTGCACACAAGACTACTCGATTCTCTTCGCATCCCTCATATATGGAATTCAATTGCTTCTTTGTTGTCCTGGGTCATGTGCTGTTTATAAACCCCATGATATTGTGTTAGGTAGCTAGAGAGGTAGTAGTGGGGGCCCAGAGGTCCCATAGTGATAATAATGGAGGCCATTCAATGTAAGGTGGACTAGGTCCACTATATTATTAAATAAGGCCCACTATGGCAGTTAGATATAATAAATGGGTAGTTAGATATAATAAATGTAAGAGGAAGTCTTAGAAGGTTCTACTTCTAGAAGATTCCTCCTCTAGAATGTTCTTAGGTGACGGTATCACTATATAAAGAGGCTCAAGCAATTTAATGGGAAATGAAGAGAGTTATTGTATTGTGAATTGTAGCTCAATAGGAGGATGCCCCCTCGAAGAGGTAAGTGAACAGGAGAAGATCCCTTCCATAATAGGATCCATTGTATGGTGTTTCCCTACCTCAAGGGTTTGATAGTAATAAAGAATATTTTTCATATTGTTCTTGTATATATGTTGTGGTGCTTTTGTATTCAGTCTTTGGTTCTTAACATATTTCTAGAAGCTTTAGGCATTCCATCAATATAGATAGTCACTCCCTTATTTTTAACCTTTTTTATTAGCTGTATATAATTTGTGTCAAGTGCATATCTTCACATAATTCACATGTACTAGACCAGCCACATCCAATCATTATAATTGTAACACGGTCCGACATAGTCCATCAATTCAATTACTGTATTGTATTTTACAGTTATTCCATCAATGGAAAATAGCCCCAGGTCATGCAGGGAGGATGGTGCAATGCGATATGTCCTATTGTTGACAATGAGGTTAGCATCTATAGGAGGCAGTTCCTTAGGCACCCATTGTTTCACCAGATTCTTATACCTAAGTGGCACCTCTATGTCTCCTATTCTCTCATCATCATAAGAGCATGATCCTCCTTCGACAAGAAAACATTCCATGCGTCTACAAAATTTTATTCTAACTTTTTCATCTCTGGTCCTTGATTTCTTATCATATCTACTAGATGTAGTCACATTTCCCTCTATTTGTCCTAAGTTTTCCTCACTCGAYGAAGAAATATATGAYAGGTACCTGTTTGGTTGTACCTTGAATTACATGTGCACGTGTTGTTAGTGACTAGTCCATCCTCATCCTAGTTCCAATTTTTGARCTTTTTTTTCTATATTCAAAGTTCWAAAKAWAATTTTTRTATCTTTAGTTTTGGATGCACAATTAGAGAGTGCAATTACCAATATTAGTAGGGGCACTCAATCATGCAGTGGATTCCCAACTTAGTGAAGGGTATGAATCTMTAGGTAGGTGCACCTTAATTTGACTCACTTATCCATGCAAACAATATGTACTATGGTTATATTTGACACTACAGAATAGTTGTCAACCACCTAATGTAATGTGATATCCTTCTTGATTTTGGACATATTAACGACATATTAATGTGATATCCCTAAATTCTACTAATTCTCGCCTTCATGGAAAAATAAGAGCTCACTTTTGAAGGCGCAAAGAATAAATATATTCATTGCATCTAACTAAGGCTGACCTAGGAGGATGTTGTACTCTAGGTCTACTAGAAGTACTAAAAAATGGGTGTCTACAATCGCAGGACCAAAAAAATAGGGATCACAATAGCATTGAGGGGTCTAGTATTATATTTGTTGAAACCTTAAAGGGTCCAACAGGTGGGTGAAAATAAATTAACACTAAGGACACGATAGTTAGGAGTTCTTATGATGTTAAGGGAAAATCCAGGATAAAAAATTACTCATTTGATGGTGAAATCATTGTGATGGATCTAAATGAAGAATGGGTTTACCGTATTGCTTGCCATTCCTCTCTCAAAGGAATGCGAGAAATATCTAAGGAGAGAGAAGGAGACAAATATTTTGTAAGCCTAGGGGAGAATTCATAAAAGGGACTCAATTATATGGGTCGTCTAGTCAATACATGCTTAGAGAACATTCATGTAGGCCGACATCTCAAAGACATGAGATAATGACCTTTGAATGAAGGGAGAATAATAGGAGGCAAGAAATCAACTGGCTTGGGGAGAGGGGGGAGGAATGATAATAGAATATTCATGAGGAGATTCCCATTTGGTTTGAGAGATGGTTCTAATCTAGTGAGAAGGTAAGGGACCCCGAGTGTCAATAAGGATAAAGGGTAGTTTTTGAGTAGGTTGATCTAAAGAAAGACCTACCTAATGAATCAAGAGGAAAATATCCAAGTCAGTGAGGTTAGGTAAAGAATTAGGTGAAGGGTGGTGCCTTTTGAGGTTAGAGTCAAACACTAGTGCCTGGGCACTTCTAGCGATATGGATCCTTTATATAACTTTGAGTGTAGACTAACTAGAGGAAGGGTTAGCATGTGAATTCTTCTTCTTTGTAGGAGATTTAGGAGCGACCTCTTCTTCTTTGGAAGAATTGGAGTTGTATTCAAGAGAATCCTTCTTCTTCTTGTTCTTCGTAGAAGACTTTAGAATATCATGATCATGCATCATATTCTTGTAGCTATTGAGTTTGGCATTTTCTCACGTGACAACAATCTTAAGCTTATGAGCTCTATTAGTTTGGCCTTTGTTTGCATCAACTATTTAAGTTTTCAAAAATCGTTTGTATTATGAGAGTCGCGCTTGTGTTATTTACACCAAATGCCCATTTTTGAGGTTGACACATGATGTTGCTCCTTTTATCTAATTTAAAATATAGTTCTAATTTCATTTTTGGGCAGGGTCATTTCTATGACCATGTCTCACATTTCATTTCTATTGGAGACTCACGGATTTGGTGTTTTAACAATGTTGTCTCCCACAACAGACTTAAGTTAGGCATTTTCTATTTGATGGAGGTTGTTGATGGAATCTTTAGTTGAAGGGGGATATCTGATATAATTTGTGATCATGTTGTATTGGTTCAAGGCATTGATAAAGAGGTGATAAAAGGTGTCTTCTGGTAAATTTTCCATAAAGTCGTGCAAGACTTACACCATCAATGAATTAAAGTTTATTTAGATTCCTCGTCTTCTTGTTTGAGGTTATCAAGGTTAAGGATACACGATTCATTTGGTTGAGGGATGTTAAATTATTGGATGAACTAATTCACTAACATGTAAGGGTTATAAATTGACTCTTTAGGGAGATGATGGAACCATTGAATGGCATTACCTATCAAGTATTGATGAAAAACATTTATAGTGATATTGTTTTTATAATGAAGAAACTTGACACATGTAGTAGTGAAATATTCTAAGTGACACTCAAGGTATTCCTTTGCCGGAGCACCATTGAATTTCGGTAATTCAAGTAGTTTTGGGGGAATCCACATCACTACAATTTGAGGGGAAAGGATTGTCTAAATTTTTTTGTGTAAGAAGGTCTACATGATGCATGAAGGTCTTTATCCCTACTTCCTCCATTTGAGCTCAAGTTTTGGTTTGAGTATGCAACATAAGGGGGGAGGTTGTTATTGTCAAAGGGTGGTATATTCCCACCTTTGCCTCCCATACTTGGATGGGTACATGGTCATATACCATGGATGCACGAGGGTCGAATGTTGATCATGTTCATGATTATATTCTAGTTTCCCTAAACGTTAGAGTTTTGATGCTGTATGTATTCCTATCTAAGAGGTTGGGAGAATATTGGATTAATGCTTGGTTTTTGGGTTGTGTAGAGGTTTACATGAATGCTTGGTTTATGGGTTGTGTAGAGTTTGATATGAATGCTTGGTTTTTAGATTGTGTATAGGTTTACATGAATACTTGGTTTACATATGGAAATGAATGTTTTGGAGTAGGACATTAACATTCCTTGGCTAAGGTTTGGAAAATTTTGATTGTAAGGGGCCAATTGTTGTTGCTACACATTTACTTTGCTTGTTTAGAATATATCAAGGATAGAAGTTCAAGGGAAAGTTTGAGGAACCATCAATATAGATGTACCGAGACTCATGGATCTAAGGGACAATGGGATGGTTGATGGGGAGACCCAAGGTTCAATTGGGCCATGGCTAGTGAGTGGAGAAACCACTTGAGATAAAGAAGGAAAGATATATGTTCCATCAAAAGGGGGATATGTTGAAGAGGCCGGGAGAGGGTCAGATCAAGGGAAACAACTATTGATCTAAGAGGAGGGGATTCCCTCTTTCTTGGAAGAGAGGTGAGTTTCAAGCTAAGAGGGATGTTTAGTGAGTTGACTGTGAGGACCTCACAATATATCAAGGCCTTGTGAGAACTCTAGCTCAATACCTTGGAGGCATACCGAATGGTGGTATATTCCCACCTTCGTCTGATCCCATACTTGGATGAGTAAATGGTCATATACCATGGATGCAAGAGGGTAGAATGTTGAACATGTTCATGATTGGATTCTAGTTTCCCTAAACATTAAAGTTTTGAGGTTGCATGTATTCCTGTCCAAGAGGATGGGAGAATGTTTGATTATTTCTTGGTTTTTGGGTTGTGTAGAGGTTTACATGAATGCTTGGTTTATGGGTTGTGTAGAGTTTGACATGAATGGTTGGTTTTTAGATTGTGTATAGGTTGACATGAATACTTGGTTTACATATGGAGATGCATATTTTGGAGTAGGGAATTAACATTCCTTGGCTAAGGTTTGGAAAGTTTTGATTGTAAGGGGCCAATTGTTGTTGCTACACATTTACTTTGCTTGTTTAGAATATATCAAGGATAGAGATTCAAGGTAAAGTTTGAGTAACAATCAATATATATGTACTAAGACTCATGGATCTAAGGGATAATGGGATGGATGATGGGGAGACCCAAGGTTCAATTGGGCCATGGATAGTGAGCGGAGCAACCACTCGAGAGAAAGAAGCAAAGATATATGTTCCATCAAAAGGGGGATATGTTGAAGAGGTTGGGAGAGGGTCAGATAAAGGGAAAAAACTATTGATATAAGAGGAGGGGATTCCCTCTTTCTTGGAACATAGGTGAGTTTCAAGATAAGAGGGAGGTTTAGTGAGTTGAATGTGAGGAGCTCACAATGTATTAAGGCCTTGCGAGAACTCTATCTCAACACATTGGAGGCATACTGAATGGTGGTATATTCCCACCTTTGTATGATCCCATACTTGGATCAATACATGGTAATATACCATGGCTACTAGAGGGTGGAATGTTGAACATGTTCATGATTAGATTCTAGTTTCCCTAAACGTTAGATTTTTGAGGTTGCATGTATTCCTATCCAAGAGGTTGGGATAATGTTGGATGTATGCTTGGTTTTTAGGTTGTGTAGAGGTTTACATGAATTCTTGGTTTATGGGTTGTGTAGAGTTTGACATGAATGCTTGGTTTTTAGATTGTGTATAGATTGTGTATTGGTTGTCTCTAGCCTTTGATTATATTTCTGGAGTTATGCCACTAACTTTTCAAGATGGGGGCAGAGTACAAACCATCCATGGGTATCCCAACCTTTGGAAATTACATTGGGAATTTACAAGCATAGTTTAATTTTGTTTCAAGCTTGTTTCAAAATGAAACCAATACCAAGCTTAGTCTTAGTTACTTCTCACGCTCGTAAAAAACATGAGAATGCAACCGAGTAAAATTTTATCTCTTTTTTGGACTCACATGGATACATGAAAAAGGAACCTAATGGAGTCGTCTTTAAGATCTTTTCAGACTCTCTAAACATGAAAAGATTGTCGAGTGATCTTTCTTCCTTTCCCACTCATTAAGAGGTTTGAAAGGGAATCTTTCGAGTGATAATTTATCTCATTTTCGGCCTCGCGAGACTAACATTACAAAAAAGGAAAACCGTAGAGTTGTCTTTAAGTTCTTTTTAGACTCTCTAAACAAGAAAAATCACCAAGTTTACCTTCTATGGAATCGTTAAAAAAATCATACATTGAAGGGCCCATACAGGACTGAACCCTTACTTCTTCCAATTCGTTAAACAAAGGAAGAGGGACTTACTGAAGGTGAGTTATATCGAGCATGTGTTACCCTCCTCGATCTCGTTAAATTAAAAAGAGGTACTTGTCTATCTGGATGGGGGAAAAAATTGAAGGAAGCAAGCCAAGAATTTTTTGAAAACATCACCAGTCACTCTTAAAATCACCCTTGAACATGACACTTTTTCTTTGCATACATTTTAATCCGTTGAACCTCTACACTAAGCCAATCCTTTGAGTTTCATTACTCCTTTGGGTCACCCGATGAAAGTCACAGTGTCCACTGCATCATCATGTTTTGGTCCATGTCATGTTTCTGCTGTTGTGCCTCAGTGTTCAAGGGAAGTATCTGCCTCGAGAGTCAACCATCACAAATCTTCTGTTTCAACACCCATGTCAGTCCATGTTCATTTGATCCACCAATTTACATCTCTATGTTAGTTTCATGTCTTTGATGGGGGATACATCAAGGCCCTCCTTCGACGAGTCTGTTCCTGTCGACTTCAACACATTATCTGGGAATTAGACTTAGAAAACAGTTAGTACCTTGGAACCTGCATGCCTCAATGGCAGACCTCCTCACTTTCGACAGTGGGTTTACATCATTGAACTCTGATCGGATGATTCCATGGATGTTCAACTTTAGATCATCTATTCACATTCGCTGGAATGTACTAGGGTACCTTGGGAATCATTGACATCAATGGTGATTTCCCTCACACTTGTTAACGATTTACCTTATTGACCGGTAATCAAGTGGTTTGTGCCATGTTCAACATTAGAATATCTATTCACAGGGTTAGACTCGTACCGCATCAGGATTGGTAAGAAGACCCTGGGTTGAGTGATCACTCTGATATATACTTTGCCCAGGTTTTGACGAAGTTTCTCTTGAATATTGACACATATACTATCCAATAGATCCACTTTGTATTGGTCTGTGGCTATGTCTTGTCATCTTGTAGATCCACTATGTATTTTTCGTGGCTACGATTAGTTCATGTCATGGAAGTATAGATCCACATTGAATCTTGGGTGGATATACCTTTTTTTTAATACAATTATGGATCCACAGTGTATTTTATGGTGGCCATACCTTGCAAGTCTTTATCACCCAAGCATAGGTATGCCTGCCTTGGGTTTGAAACATATCATAATATTTGTTTGATGGTTGTGTGCAGCTTCTACAAGGTTCTCCGAGTACATACCCTTGCTCGAAAAGTCTACAAAGTACTTCAATCATCAGTTTCCATCTTCTAACTTCGCACTTTGGGGGGAAATCTGTTACACATCAAAATTACTCACTTCAATGATGACCTATTGTCGTCGTTACAAGTGTCACATTTTGGCCATAAGTGTTGCAAGTGTTGTAGACATAATACAGTCATCTTGTCTATGTCATGTCTCGAATGACATCATAATGACACTTCAAAGACTGGTTTAAGAAGGAGAAATCATTTGATGAAGAGTACAAATATTTTTCCATGAAAAAACCCACTTAAAAATGAATCTTGAAGGCCAACGCTCCTTGACCTTCTGTGGGGGATCGTTCCAACACTATGTGCACCATTTTGGGGGAGCGCTGGGATTTTTTAAGGAAATTTTGGGCAGCATTCCCCTACCCACTGTCAGGGAGTTCTAGTGCTCCTTGGCCTCCTTTGGGGGAGCGTTTCAACACTCTATGCCCCATTCTAAGGGAGCACTAGGCTGTTTGAGGAAATCTTGGGCTGTAGAGGAAAATCAGGGAAAAATCCCCCTCATCTCTAGGGTTGGTTGGATTCGAATATGAGGTCAAGGATGGATCTTAGGGAAGATCCACAACTGATGGAGAAGGATCCTCAACCTATCCAAAAAATCAATAAGGTGGTTTGGTCTCTCCAAGCTTATATAAGGAGGCCTTCTCATGGTGAAATGGAAATGGAGTTTTTGAGATACCAAACTTATGATCTCATGAGAAGTGGTATTGGAGAAATTGAAAGCATCAAACTTATGATATCATAAGGGAGATAATCAGTGAATCATAGTCATTTTGATTGTGGATTGTTTGAGAAAGTGGGTGGACAAGGAGAGATGGAAGAGGTTGTTGCAACTTCATCAAAGGTCTGTAAGTATTGCTATTGAGTTCTCATTAATACATGTGCTTGGCCTATTTCTTTCAAGGTTGTGTATGCCTACATGAAATTTTCTTTCATAGATAGATCTAGTTTTGAATTAATCATGGTAGAATAGGAAGTTGTTTTGTCTTTGCTATTATTGGATTGCAAGACTTGTTGAAGAGATTGGAGATCAAGGCTCAACTTGGACTGGGCAAGGACAAACATCGTAAAAAGGTATATATTCTTCCTTTTCTCTATTTGATTGACTTAGCTAGGTTTAAAAGGATGTCAGTGACCAAATTTAGGAGGGGCTTCCCTCTTTCTTGGAAGAGAGGTGAGTTTTAAGCTAAGAGTGAGTTTTAGTGAGTTATATCAAGGCCTTGCGATAACTCTAGATCAACGCCTTGGAGGCATACCAAATGGTGGAGATGGGGAAATGGATCATGAGAAGTGACTTAACATACCATGTAAATAATGTTAAATTGAATGGCCCCATCACATAGAGGTAAAACCGTAGAGAAGGCATTACTTTGGGAAGTAACCATGTAGGATGCCAAAGACAAAGAAGAGGAACCTCACTTATTTTCGAGAAAAGGGACACAACACTCCCTATTGTAGAGGAAGGATAGTATAAGAAGTAGAATTTACTAGATAGAGGGGGGATAAAAGTAGTCTTTGACCACTTGTAGAATGAGATCATCCTTTTAAAGCAGGACAAGGACTAAAATATCTTCAAGGGATTTTTATATATTTCCATCAAGGACATGGGCAGTTCTGATGTGGACAATTTTGCATGGAGGCATTTCTCCCGGACCTCTTCATGAAAGTTTGTGAATCTATGTTGCATGTACAAATATGTGAGATGTGGTTTTATGATAATATTTTGAATTATCCAATCACATTGCTCATTTGTATTATATGGAGCTTTGTCGGTCACGACCTTGTGTAAAACATTCCATTTGGTGTTTGTTGCACTAATTTTAAAGACCAATGTCAGAGAATTATAAGACGTAAGTTAGGTATGATATATTTGTTACCTCTTAATTCCCTTTTATTTTAATGGTATCCATATTTTGTATTGATCAAATGAGGAATTAGCCCAGAACTGATGCCATTAGACACAAACTCAGTCCTAATGCCAACTAAGGAGAAAAAACAACCCACGCTAATTAATCTAGGAGTCAAGCACGCAAAAAAACCTTCTCTCAAAGAAGCACTAGTTGGTGATGGAATCCAACATCGCAGGATCGATGCGTGAACGGGCTGAGTTTCGGCGAGTGGGAAAGTTACATTGACAACCTTCTTAACAAACTAACACCCTAGTGCAAGTTACCTCACTGAGCAGTGGGAAACCCTCCAAGGAGTTCAAGTGAGTCTATCCAACGTCGATCCCAGGTACAACACCACCTTCCCTGTGCTGTCACCTTGTGTAGGAAGTTTAAAAGATTATGGCCTCTATGGTACCACCTACTATACCAAAGAAGAGGGGGGACAGTCGACAGTCGACACCAAGACCAACAAAGAAGGGTTGATTACTCTGTTGGCCCCAATGCGACCTCGTGATTGTCCCTTGTGTTAGAAGGGATTCCCAAAGTCAGTGATATAACATTTGGATTTTACTCCCTAACTCAAGGCTTTATGTTTGTTTAGAAAATTTGGAAAGTTATTCTCACAATACTATTCCAAATCTCTACACCTAATCTATGATGGGTTTGAAGAGCCATAGAAAAGTTACTAGATAAATTTTAATTAGTGCTTGATTTTAGGCTGTTGTTACTCAAAGGAGTGGTCGTGAAACTGATGGCATTTTGACTCGACTCTTTAAACCATGCAAGAGGAAAATGAAATGCAAGAATATCAAATTTGATGAAAGCTATCTATGGGAAGGAGCAAGAGGTTTTAAGAAAATAAACAATTTCTTGATACATTACTATGTGTGCACTGCTAATGACAAAAAGTATGAGCTAATTATCCGGATAAATGGAAGCAAAATGACCCAAATTTTAAAAATATCATGCAAATGTCATAGTTCACTTAGTACACCTATACACCATTGAATCAAATGTCATCATTTCTAAGATAGTAAAATTTTATGATTATAGAGACCACCATACACATCTTAAATACTCATAAGGATCACGAGGGCCTCACCTTGTGGATGACCGAGAATTATTTAAGGGAAATGGGAAATAGGTACTCAAAGAAAGATACATAGGGACATATACCTCTAAGTGCATATCCTCAAAGTAAATCATTATCCTCGTATCATATTTTAACAATTGAGTGGTGAAGGAAAAATGGATGTGGTGAGGTAAGCTAGCAACATGATCAACAATCGAAGTGATATCACTGGATTTCATAATAACATGGAATGTTATAGGATGATTTTAGGGGTCCTAAAGAGGAATATATGGAACTTGCATATTCTTCAATTGTTTCCTTTATCAATAATAGTTGGTACAAGAGTGGGGACCTCTACATATTTGGTAAGTTGGTTTCAAATTAGTATAATCAAATCAAAGGGTG
>WSFP011394406.1:0-33206 GCA_009831015.1 Picea engelmannii
TGACCCCTTACCCAATCTTTAGGCACTAGTCTTAGTTGACCTAGGGAAAAGGCTTGACTTACATACTAACCCTTGCATCTTGCATTGACTGCTTGTGCATCTTAGGAATAGATCCCCTCTTACCTTAAGAAATTAAAACTCACTCCTAGAACTTAACTTTAATACATCTAGTAACTAAGGTCTACCCCCTTTGGCTTCCCTAGGAGTAAGTCTAGACGGAAGAGGTTTCAGTCAAAGTGACAGTGTGGGCTGTGAACCTAGGCATTGTGCCTCCAAGGACACACTAAGTGAGCCGGACTTAGATCACGTTTGCAAGTGTGTATAAGGACGACAACAGATTCCAAGCCAGTCATTGCTAGACTGTTGTCTTGACAATGAAATATTAAATTCATATTATGACTATTCTGATCTCTATGCAGCAAAAGTCCTATAAATACTTGGAGAAAACCCTTTTTGAATGAACTTTTCTATGCACCTGTAGAGTCCAAATTGTCATTGCGATTACAATCTTGTCATTGCACTGGTAATTTCAAATTAAAACTCATTGTTCATATCACTACCCTACAATTGTCGAATAAACATCCTTGGAGCACCATTAGACATCTTCAGAACATATACTCTTCAGGATAACCACCACAAATGCACCAGATACAAAGAGTGTGTGTCTTGTTCCTCCTCTTACTAGCACTTCCAAAAATAGTGATCATGAGTTCATCAAAAGTATTATACAGGCTTTCACCTATACAAACCAAGAAATTCATTGCAAGGTTGTTGTCTTGTCATTGCACTATTATATTGAAATAAAAAATATCTCTTAAGATTTAGATAGCTATTGAGGTTAGAACATTTTCTTTGTTGTCCCATTGACTTGGGAGGCCTACAGAAAAAGTCTTATAACTCCTTAGAGCACCCTTTTTGAATGCTCTAATTGTTGAATGCAGAAACTGTCATTGAAAGTCTACAATCTTGTCATTGCACTAGTAATTTGAAGTTAAAACTTACTGTTTAGATCACTACCCTGCAGCTATCCTATAACCATCCTTGGACGACCATTTCAGTGTGCGACCGACCCTCCAGCATTGGATTGCCAAGGGTTATGGGTCTTTACCCTTCTCAAGAGACAGTGTTTCCACCCTAAAAACTAACACTCCCTCTTAGCGAGGAAGGTACTTATGGAACCTCCACCTGGATCTATCTCCAATCCCATCACTCCATCTATTGTTGTAGCTGCTCCCTCTGAACCGAAAAGCTTCCCTGCCACCTACAATGGATCCTATGTTGAATACATGTTCCTCCTCTCCATTCCCTTAGGAGTCTCCTCACACTCTTGAGCATCCAACTGTGTCATCTCATACCAGCTGAGACTCATAACAATACCACCTGTCACTAACACTGATCTTGAATCCAAAATCCCCTTCGACTCACACACAGGTTGTCCCAACAACCTGTATAACCTCCCCTGTTTGGCACCAAGCACTGTTGTTGCGTCCAGGGTAGCTCCCTCTGGATATATGAACACAGGTCCATATCCCTCATCTGCCAAAGTTGATACTGAGAGAAAGCTTACCTTCAACTCCAGAACAAACAGAACCTATGCTACCTCCAAAGATCCTTCTGACTTTAGTTGGAATCTCACACATCCAACCCCCTTCATTGCATGCATGGTAGTCCCACAATCCACATGACATTTTGAGTTTGTCTCTGAAACACTAAGGAACATCGATCTCATTCCCGTCATATGGCGAGATGAGCCACTGTCCACAATCCATGCTCTAATGTCCCTGAGCTCTCCACTACCATTTCTTGAAAGACAAGACACAAGAGAAAATTCCTTCTCGAACTTCTCAGCAAAATCATCGATCTCATTTGATGTTGATGCTACTACCTGTGTCTCCTTCTTACTCTTCTTCTTGTGTGTTCACTAGCTTGCATAGTGGCCAGTCTTATGACATGCAAAGCATTTCACTTTTCTCATGTCCTTCTTTCCATCTCTCTTATTTTATCCAAGAAAAACCCTTGCAATCCCTACAAATCCTTGTGCCAAATTCTTCAGTGCAACTCTTTAGAGTCCCAACTTTGATACTATGTTAATTTCTTGAAACACAACAATCATAAATTTTATGCCAATAATTTAACAACTCAGAATTTAATCTACTGTTGATATAAATTTTGTAAACTATGCAGAAAATTTACAGTTGAGTTTTAACCCAAAAAAATGCATAGCGAAATCTCATAAACAACAGACACATTTGAACACATATTTCTGGGCAATGCCCCTAGAAAATCCCCGAAGGGAAAACCAGTAAATGAAAGTATTTTATTGGCTTCAAAGGAAAAAAATTACAATAGCTAATTCAAAAATTTCTTACAGCCCAACAAACTCGACCTGCTTTTTCGGCCCTGCTTTTTCGCATGGCTTTTTCATTCTTGCTTTTTCAGCCCAACTTTTTCGTCCCAGAAAAAACGTCTTTCCTCCAACTGTAAGTTTGCTCTCTTCCTCAGTCAAATCACCCTCTTCCTCTCAGCTCAATGTGTCATAAGCACATGAGCAAAGAATCCCCCTTTGCTCCTATGTGCTCTCTCACACCCTCACACTCTCTATGAGTCTCTCACATTGTGTATGTGACTCTCTCACCTCCTCACACAATGTGTGTGACACAAGCACATGAGCAAAGAATCCCTCTTTTCTCCTATGTGATCTCTATGTGCCTCTCACTCTCCTTAGATATGCTTTTATAATCTCTTAATGACCAAATCCCTAACACTAAGATCTCAATGGTCAATATTAAATCTTGCCTTCCCAAGATCGATGGTTGTGACTTAATCTATTGTTGAGATGACTCAACTTTATAAAAAAGTCACTTTAGTCATTAAGTAAAAGCCACATTAACTTTATAAATGCAATTATAAAGTTAAAGATCTAGAGAACATCGCTCAGACACCTATGCATGCTAGGCACAGACAACGCAGAAGTAGCTGCCTGAGCTACCCCAAAAATTAACAAGCTACAAGAGGTCAAGAGTGAGGAGCACTTCATCTTCTGGTGTCCCATTTACTATGATATTAGGGGGCAGTTTCATTTCTTATTCAGGGGGACTCAGACCCTCGTGGAATTCTTCAGGTATTTGTATTAGCGGTGTTTAACCTTATACATATAAGAGGCCCTCAAGCTCCGAGCCCATACTCTTCAACCTCCTACGAGACCAGACCCTATTCGGTGGATCACCTCCTTCTTCTTGGTGCTACCTTCAGTAAGGGACACTAAGAGAGATTAACACTAGCACAACACCAGACTCTAGATCAGTGCGGACCCGTGGTACCTTCCCTTGTCCCATGAGATTTCAATGACATGGACAGACCAAATCCCCTCCCAGGAGATGGACGAGATCCCCCAGACCTCGTAGATGCACTACCTCTACTAGTTAGCAGCCTAGCGGACCATCCATGCACCCTACCAAGTCCCCCTCGGTACAACCAACTATACTCAACTTTCTACATTCGTCCTTGGATGGTAGGAGAGATGGATCTACTTCCTTCTTTCTGGTTTCTCTTGTCCTTAGATCTTCCTCTCCTACGATCCACCTCATCATTAGCGCAGGTATGTGAGATCAGGGCCGAAGGTTCTTCATGCCTCAAGGTAGATCTCACTTACTACTACTCTACCTAATTGCACTTTACTTTCTACATCTTGCCTTTTATAGGAGACCTTTTGGTACTTATGCATTGTATTGACATCGTTGTACTCAACTGTCCCCTTTGACCAACTTTTGTGGTCATTAGTCAGACATTAATAAAATTATCTTATCTATCTTATCTTATTTTATCTTCAGGATAACAATCACGACTGCATTGGATAACAATCTTATCTTATCTTATCTTGTTCCTCCTATTAATAATTTAATACTAATGCTTCCAAAAATACCGATCATGAGTTCATCAAAAGAATTATATAGGATTTTACCTGTAGAAACCAATATATTCATTGCAAGGTTGTTGTCTTGTCATTGCATTTATTAGATTGAAATAAAAACTATCTGTTCAGATTTAGACAGTTTCTGAGCTTAAAAAATTTGCTTTGCTTAAGTCCCATTGACTGCCATTGGGAGGCCTGGATGGAATATGCTATCCTTAACCTCCACTTGCAATTCTGCATTGTAGTCCATCAATAATCCTTCTTTCAACAGGGAGTCTACTACAGTACTACTATGTTGAGTTCTTGGTACACATAATGAAAAGATATTTTTGAAAAGACCGATGCCATTCTTTTCACTTACTCCAGAATAGGTTGTAAACTCATATTGCCTATCCTAAACTTACCTATTATCCAATTCATGACCACAATGGATTCTCCAGAATCCAAACTCTTGGACCTCTGTTACAGCCTTCTCTTCTGCCATCTTCAACAAAACTTTTAGTGCCATCGATTCAGAGTAGTTGTTAGAGCCTTCGCCTAGGCCTACATTGAAGATAGTGAGAATTAGACTTGAAAAGAGTACCACCTACTCCACATATCTCTTGGTGCCCTTGGCTAGCTCCATCGAAATAACCTCAAGCACCCCTCTTCTCAGTAACTGGATGTTCTGATATTCTCTGCATTATATGCTTGACTGGAATTTTAGTGCTCTTATAAATAGTTCTTATTTGTGATGTGCATTGGAAGGAAGGCACCTCCTTGTCTTGAAAAATATTTGCATTCTATGCTAACCATATATACCTCATGGGAGTTGTGACCAAGAGAGGAAGTACTCTCTTCTTTGCATCCAATTTTTTAAACAATCAACTACAGTCAGCCCATTCCATCCCCCAATGCAGCTTTCCATTACATCCATTTCTGCCCAAACCAACCTTGTTTATTGACAACTAGTAAGCAAATGGTCTATGGTTTCTTTTGCCACAATGTGCATCTTGCAGGTCCTTGTCTTTTTCTTCTAACTAGAACTTCCCATGTTAACGCCTTATTCTGAAGGGCAAGCCACATATATACTTTGGTTTTAAGGGGTGCATTGAACTTCCACAGAGCCTTCCACCACGAGACCATACCTTCCCAATTGTTATCTTCACTTAGAACCTTGTACCCAATCTAGATGTGTAATCCCCTGTGGCTGGATTTCTAGACCAGACCAAGGAATCCTCCTCATTTATTCTTCTGTGGTTCTTCTTAAGAAAACCAACATAGCCTTTCCAACACTCAGATTTCAGCTATGTCAGCCTTAAGGTCTCTCCAATTTTTTAGCTCTATTACCATAATGAGGTAGAAGTGGGTTCAACTGCCTGCCCCAACTTATGGATTCCCTGGATCTGAAATTTTGCTATCATCTCCCTTGGTAATCTAAAGCCATCTCTGCTTCTTGTCCAGGGATCTCCTTAGCTCCATTGCCTACTTTCCACACTAGCCATTTTACTGTCAAAGGGAAATCCATTACAAGAGCCTTCCACACTATTGACACATTGTGAGTCAACTTGGAGTCCTACCTAACCTATTCTTCAACTAATAAGGCTTCTATCTATTTTTACAGTTAGTTTCCTCCACAAAGTTATCCTGGAAATTATCCTCCAAAGGCTTTCAACAGACCTCCTTTGGCTTGGCCAGAGACTGCCATTTAACTAAAGGGATTCCTTCATTTTCTCTCTTTCTAGTTCACATGAATTTAAAACATTTCTTCTTGCTAGTTTCTAGAACAAATTTTGGGATATATGCCATGGTATGCCAATAAACGAGTATTACCTCCAAGACAAACTTCACTAATGTCCTTCCAATGAAAGTCAACGGTTGCACCACATTTTGCTTATGTTTCCTTCAATTTTCTCAATACACTACTTCCAAGCACTCTTTCTATAAGCATTTGGTTTCAGGAGGAAGCCAACATACTTAAATCCCACTTTAAAAGTCCACTATCTGAAAAGCAAAGATTTGTAGAGTCCTTACCTAGTCCTCCATTTCATTGAAAACGATTGATTACTTTTGCATGTTTATTTCTATCCCTAAAGCCATGTTGTACAAATCCAAGATCTCTTTTAACTTATCCACATCCCTTTTGGAACCATCATAGAACAATAACACATCATCTACAAATAGTAGATGAATAAAGACGTTCATGCTTAACCTTAGCCCCCCCAATGTGTCAGTTCTCTTAGCCTCTGAGATGGATCTGTCAAGTCCTTCGGCAATAATCGGAAACAATAAGGGGGGACAATGGGCAAAACCTTGCCTTAGATTTCTGGATGGTTTGAAGAACTCCAATATTGAGCCCATTGATTAGAATTGTGAATGAAATAGAAGACAAGCATCCTATTATCTAATTTACCACTTGCACATAGAAACCAATATGAATTAGTATTAGTCTCAAATAAAGCCATTTGGATCTGTCAAAAGCCTTAGAGAGATCTACTTCATAACCATGGCCTGCATCCTCTGAGTTTTTATAGAGTACATTCCTTCCCAAGACACCCCTATGGATTTATGGATTTGTTTGCCATTCAGAAAACCAATTTGTTCCTTTGATAGTGTCTCAGAAAAGATACTCTTTATCCTAACAACAATAATTGCTATGATCTTATACATACAATTGTGGAGGGATATTTGTTGAAATATTGTAACTGCAAATAGTATTCTATTTATTATTGATTTATTATTCATTAGATCAATCCCCTTTTGTGGATTGATCATGTCAGGCATTGTAATTGACCAAATCCCCTTTTGCGGATTGGTCAAACCCTAAACATATTATGCAAATTGAGAAGTCGGCCCCCAGGCAATTTAAAGTGGTTTTAACCACTCAGAAGACAAGTTAGCCCTGCCCAACGAAGAGACACCTTTTCAACACCTGCCAGTTTGTATAAATAAAGGAAGCCAACGCCTCATTTGTTCACTCACTCATTTGATCATCCAGAGCGCAAGTTTGGTAGCTGCAGTTGGAGAAGAAGGAAGAGAGAGAGGCAAATTGCTTAGTAGAGGATATTCTCTAGTGTTTGGTTTATTGTCTTGGCATTGTATTGACTATCTATATTAAGGAATTTTTTGCTGGGTTTTCTTCCCCATGAGGGTTTCCCAGGATAAATGTTGTGTATCTTGTGATTGTGTTTCTCTCAGTGATCCTATCTATGTTATGGTTATCTACTAAATTGAAAATAAACCTAATAATAGCTTAAACCTTAACATGGTATCAGAGCTAAGCCAAAGAGAGCATCTTTCACTGGATAAAGAAAAACGTCACTGTTGTTGTACAATAAAATTAGGGCTTTTTATTGAAGAGGAATTTCAGCCCAAAAATCATCTAGAAAAGTGCACCCTAGCCTAGGGAAATCATTGGTACCTTCAGCGCACCTTTTTAGTGGATAGAACTCTCGAAAAGTGAAACCCTAGTTTTCATCGGTACCAGAAAACCAGAAGTACCAGTCTAGAATTCCACTGGTCAAGTTTGAAGGGGCAAAATTTGGATTTTCTAAAATCTAACTGCACCAGGCTACTCGCCTTAGCCAAGCAAACCTCCTGGTAAGTTCAAAATTAGAAGGTGTGGGAAACTTCTGTGCCTGGAAGTATAGGATTGCACTCATTCTTGAAGAAAATGACCTAGCAAGATTCATTAAAGAAGATGTACCAGAACCTGTTGATGCTGCAGCTAAAGAAAAACACCAAAAGGACACAGTTAGGGCCAAACGAATCATTGTAGATTCTATTAAAGATCACTTGATTCCTCAAGTAGCTTCAAAGAAGACTCCAAAAGAAATGTTTGATGCCCTAACCAGATTATATGAAGGGAATAACATCAATCGGAAGATGAATCTAAGAACTCAACTCAAAAGTACATGGATGCAAAAAGGAGAAACAATTCAGGAATATTTCTTCAGAATATCACAATTCAAAGAACATCTAGAGGCTATTGAAGATACTATAGATGAAGATGAACTTATAATGACAGCCCTTAATGGTCTCACAAGACCTTGGGATGCATTCATCCAAACTATTTTTGCCAAAAAGGAGAAACTACCATTTGACAGTCTTTGGGAAGAATGTGTTCAAGAAGAGAAACAAGAGGCACCATGCCCATACAATTGAAGATGAAGAGCCATCCACAAAGATGATAAAAGAACAGATTGAAGACTATGTCTTAATCTCTGCTCTCTCAGGATTAGTGTCACCTGGTGAGGACACTTTCTCATAGACAGTGGTGCTTCCAAGCACATGACAGGTCAAAGAGGCATTTTCTCTTGCCTTACAGAAAACAAGTTTCCCTAGAAAGTTACACTTGGAGATGATTATCAATACCCTATCAAAGGAGTAGGAGAATCAAATTACAAAATTGATTCAAGGACCCCAATGAAGATGAAGGATGTACTATATGTACCAGGTTTGACAAAGAACTTACTTTCTATCTCAGCTTTAGAGAAGAAAGGCTTTAGAGTTGCCTTCATAGATGGAGAAGTTCTTATGTGGCCCAAATGAAAAACCATAGAAGAAGCAATTGTTATTGGAAAAGAAGGTGGATTGTATAAGCTAAAGGGTCACTTAGAAGCAGCCTTGACTCACTCCATTGAGAATCCATGTGAACTTTGGCATAGAAGATTAGCCCACATCAACTACAAGGCATTACCATATGTAAGCAAGGCAGTCACAGGTCTACCAGAATTCAAGGTTGACTATGAAGGTGTGTGCAACTAATGTGCATAAGGAAAGAACATCAAGAACCCTTTCTCGAAGAGAGATAGTAAAGCAGAAGGAGTCCTAGAGCTCATTCACTCAAATGTATGTGGCTCAATGCCATCAACCTCCATCAGTGGGTATGTATACTATGTGTCTTTTTTTGATGACTATTCTCGCAAAACCTGGGTTTACTTTTTGAAATCAAAAGATGAAGTGTTTAGTAAATTCAAGGAATTCAAAGCCTTGATAGAGAATCTTTCTGAAAGAAAGATCAAGATACTCAGGTCAGATAATGGAGGAGAATACACCTCAAAAGTGTTTGCAAACTTTTGCAAAGATGTTGGGATCAAGAGGGAGCTCACCACTCCCTACAATCCTCAACAAAATGGTGTAGCAGAAAGAAAGAACAGAACTATAATGGAAGCAATGAAGACTATGATCCATGATCAAGATCTTCCAATGCACTTATGGGAAGAAGCAGCAAAAACAATAGTATATGTACAAAACAGATTGTCCCATAGTGCACTTGGGTTCTAGACCCTCGAAGAGATGTTCTCCGAAAAGAAGCCATAAGTAAGCCATCTCAAAATATTTGGCTGCCTAGTGTTTGTACACATTCCGAAAGAGAAGAGAACCAAGTTGGACCCTTCAGGAAAGAAGAGAATATTTGTTGGATACTGTGAGGTCTCCAAGGCCTTCAGAGTTTATATACCAGGTTACCATCATATTGATATTAGCAAGGATGTAACCTTTGATGAATATGCAACACTCAAGAAATCAAGAAGATGCCAGCTTGAAGAAGTATATGAAGAAGAACATGTGGCTCCCAGAGTTGCAGAACCAGTGAAGGAATTCACAACTTCCCCTAATGAGGAGATTCTAGAAGATCATGACATAATAGAATCTCAAGAACCTCCCCAGATGATGATCTCCCACAAGAGAAAGCCAACCTGGGAAAGGGAACTTATTCAAGATGGAGAGAAGTATGGTGCCCCCAAAGGAACCATGAGACAAGTGAAGAAACCCAAGCCATTCTCCAATTATATGGCTTTGATGTGTGATCTCTTAGAGAAGGAACCTACTTTCTTTGAAGAAGCTATTCAAAAGAAAGAATGGGCAGATGCCATGAAAAAAGAATACCAATCCATTATAAAGAATGATGTATGGGAAATAGTTCCCAGACCGAAGAGCRAGGATGTGGTATCTTCCAAATGGATTTTCAAAATAAAACATGATGYTGATGGAAGCATTGAGAAACATAAAGCAAGGTTTGTTGCTTGTGGCTTTTCTCAAAAGGAAGGCATTGATTATGAAGAGACGTTTTCTCATGTAGCCAKATACACTTCAATCAGAACCATCATRGCTCTTGCAGCTAAGACGAAGTGGAAGTTACACSAGATGGACGTGAAAACAACTTTCTTGAATGGTGTCATTGAAGAAGAAGTGTATATAGAACAACCTCAAGGGTTTKAAGTTGAAGACAGGAAGACTCATGTCTGCAAGTTGAAGAAGGCTCTGTACGGATTGAAGCAAGCTCCTAGAGCTTGGTATGGAAGGATTGATAGTTTTCTGAYGAGCTTGGGCTTTACCAAGAGTAAAGTTGATTCTAACCTTTACTTCAAGGTTATKAATGAYGAGCCTGTTATACTGYTGTTGTGTGTGGATGACTTATTCTTAATTGGAGAAGAAAAGCTCATCACTGATTGTAAGAAGAAGCTCGCTRCAGAATTTGAGATGAAAGGCCTTGCTCTAATGCACTATTTCTTAGGTCTTGAGKTCTGGMAGAGCCCAGAGAAGATCTTCCTTAACCAAGGGAAATATGCAGTTGAAATACTAAAGAGATTTGATATGCTGGAGTGCAAATCCATGAATACACCCATGGAAACAAAGTTGAAGCTCCTGGTTGACACTTCGTTAGAATTGATTGATGCTACGTTGTATAGACAGATCATTGGATCGTTGATGTATCTAACGAACACCAGGCCAACTATATGTTTTGCTATGAACACCTTGAGTCAATTTCTGGTAGAGCCCAGACTTGTTCACTTGGTTGCTGCAAAACATGTGATGAGGTACCTTAAGGGTACATTAGATTGTGGTCTCAGTTATAATGGAGATCATGACTTCAGATTGAGTGGTTATATCAATTCAGGTTGTGCTGGAAGTGTCTCTGACAGAAAGAGCACTTCAGGATGTTGTTTCAGTCTAGGGTCGGCCAGCTCATGGCAGAGTAGGAAGCAATCAAGCATTGCTCTCAGCACGATAGAAGCATAATACATTGTTGCATGTTCCACCAGTTGTGAAGCCATATGGATTTGGAAGTTGTTGACAAGTCTATTCGATCTGGAGATGGAAGCAACCATGATTCTATGCGATAACAAAGTTGTATAAAGATGACAAAGAACCCTGTGTTCCATGACAAGTCAAAACACATAGAGATCCGATATCATTACATCCATGATATGGTGTAGAGAGGAGCCACAAAACTCCAATATGTTAGCACGGATGAATAAGCTGCTGATGTGTTGACCAAGACTCTATCTTGTGTAAAGTTTGAGCACTTTCGAGATAAGCTTGGTGTAGTCCGAAAGGACCTCCCTTGAAAGGGGGAGTAGTGTTGATGCCAGCTTAGTGCTGAATATTTCCAGCTTCGTGCTGATGTTGTTGTGATGCTAGCTTAGTGCTGAAGATTTCCAGCTTCGTGTTGATGTTGTTGTGATGCCAGCCTAGTGCTGAAGATTTCCAGCTTCGTGTTGATGTTGTTGTGATGCCAGCCTAGTGTTGAAGATTTCCAGCTTCGTGCTGATGTTGTTGTGATGCCAGCCTCGTGCTGAAGATTTCCAGCCTCGTGCTGATGTTGATGAGATGCCATCTTCATGTTGAAGATTTCTAGCCTAGTGCTGATGTTGATGATGCTCTAGCCTTCGTGCTATGATGTTGTTGTTGTTGATGATGCTCCAACCTTCGTGCTGTGATGTTGTTGTTGTTGATGATGCTCCAACCTTCGTGTTGTGATTTTGTTGTTGTTGATGATGCTTCAGCCTTCATGTTGTGATGATGTTGTTGTTGATGATGCTCCAGCCTTTGTGTTGTGATATTGTTGTTGTTGATGTTGTATCAAACTTGTGTTGTTATTGATGATGATGTATTAGTGTTATACTAATCCATGTTGATGCAGATGATGATGATGCCATTTCAACTCCCTGCTGTGAATGATGACATTGATGATGAGAAAAACTTTTGATGATTTATAGATATGCCAGTCAATGTTTCAGATGTTGTTGATGTTACTGCCTTCTCTCTCTCCTGATGTTGTAGAATACCCTTCTTGTTAAGGGGGAGTGTTGAAGTATTGTAACTACAAAGAGTATTTTATTTATTATTCATTTATTATTCATTAGATCAATCCCCTTTTGTGGATTGATCATGTCGGGCATTGTAATTGACCAAATCCCCTTTTGCGGACTAGTCAAACCCTAAACATATTATGCAAATTGAGAAGTCGGCCCCCAGAAAATTTAAAGTGGTTTTAACCACTCAGAAGACAAGTCGGCCCTGCCCAGCGAAGAGACACCTTTTCATCACTTGCTAGTTTGTATAAATAAAGGAAGCCAACGCCTCATTTGTTCACTCACTCATTTGATCATCTAGAGTGCAAGTTTGGTAGTTGTAGTTGGAGAAGAAGGAAGAGAGAGAGGCACATTGCTTAGTAGAGGGTATTCTCTAGTGTTTGGTTTATTGTCTTGGCATTGTATTGGCTATCTATATTAATGAATTTTTTGCTTGATTTTCTTCCCCATGAGGGTTTCCTAGGATAAATGTTGTGTATCTTGTGATTGTGTTTCTCTCAGTGATCTTATCTATGCTATGTTTATCTAGTAAATTGAAAAGAAACCTAATAATAGCTTAAACCTTAACAATATTGGTCTAAAGTCATCAAAAGAAGATGGTTGGTCCTTTTTGAGAATTAAAGATAGGAAGGTGGAATTAAAAGCATCCAAAATCTTCCTTGATTTCCTTGTGCCCTCCACTACCCTTAAAAGATCGTTTTCCAACAAGTCATAGAGTCCTAAGAAGAACTTCATGGTCCGACCATCAAGACCTGGACTCTTGTCTTTCTATAGCAAAGCCAATATGGCCTTTAGCTCATTTTTTGATAATTCCTCTACCAAGAACTCATTTTCCTCTCTCGTACAAAACTTGGAAGGTAGAATGTTCTTTACTATTTCAATAATATTCACCCTATCCAGTTCTTTATATAATCCTTTGAAATGGGAGACTTCTATGTTTGTGATCTCTCTAAATGTCCTTACTGTACTTCCATCCCCCTTTTGAATTTCCCAATTTGTATTGATATTTTTCCTATGGTTAGTAAAATTGTGGAAATATTAGTATTTTAGTCCCCATTAGCTAATCATAGGACCTTGTTCTTCAACCTCCATTGTGCTTCTTTTTCTTCTAAGAGTTTCCTTTTATATTTCTCCAACTCCCTTAGACTATTCTCGAATGATTCATCAAATGTGCCTTCACTGTCACGGGAGTATGATCTGTAAATTTTCGTGGATATTCCACTCAAAAGTTTGTCACAACGGATCTAATAAAATATTGAAATCTTTATTGTGAAGGTTAACTTCCTTTAGATCTCAGAATCTTTAATTACTAGTTTTCTGCTTAAAATGTATGAAATAGTTGAAATATGAAAAATAGAGAACATAAATAAATACTCACACACCATCCACAAATAAACATAAGATATAAATTGGGAAACCCAATACGGGAGGAAACCCAGTTAGAAGGTGAGGTCGCTCTACTATGTATTCTTCAAAATGCAAATGCAAAGAAAGAGGCAGTCTCTGTGGAGTTGTCTTTGACACTGTGGCCTATATGGCTGCTAGAAAATCTCTCCTCTGTTATGCTCTTTGAATACCACTCCTAGGTGCTCTGCTCAACTATGGAACAAATACAATGTTAAAGAATGGAACCCCTTCTCCTCCTAGCAATCCAGTATTTAACATAGCTCGATAGCCATCTAGGTGTAGGGTTTTGACTTCCTCAACCCTCAATTGTGATAAGGTTTTGGACCTTGTAGAATCTTCTTGAAATTCTCTATGTGGCTAGCCCCATATGCGTGAGTAATGTGCGCTGGCATGGCATCCACTCGTACCATGGTGGTCAACATGGTAGGTCAACTTGTGAGAGGCATAATATTTGCATACAAGCTCGGATTGACACAATTTTTGCACTGTTGGGAAGGTTTCAATGTGTAGAATAGTGTCAAGGGGTCACAACTAAAGCTAGGAAATTTTTAACCCCAAAAAATGTTGTTTGATGCTTCAAAATGGCTCCAAAAGGTTTAAAACCCTAATTTTCCAAACTAGGACCTACTGTTAAAATAACCTTGCAAGTTGATTTCTCCATTTTTTTCCACTTTGAAAGCATCAAGATAGATGACAAATAATATAATTATCCAATTTGGATCATACCTCCCTTGCCCATTTAGGGAGGCTTTTGGTCCCCAAAAGCTTTAATGAAAGTTTTTCTGCTACCTTTTCCTTGGAGTACCACCTTGCTTTTCCTGGAAGTTGTCCTTTCATCCCAATCTGTCAATGGTCATGCTGCCCCTGTCTTGTAATTTTGGACTGCTTTTGCAAAACAGTGTCCTCTGCCAACTTTGCCTGAGCATCTGGTGCTAAGTCCTTTATGAAAGGTAGGACTTTCTCTTCCTCCTGATCCAACATGGAAGGCTCGTAGAGTTTGAGATTCTCCGCATTCACTACTAAGTAAATGCACATGTATGTGGGGGCAGGCTAAGTCTGTAGGTGTTATCTCCCACCTTCTCCAACATCTCGAAATGTCCATACTGCAAATCCCTGATCTTCTTACCAGGACCCTGTAGTCTTTCCCTGTTTAGTTGTAACCAAACTATATCCCCCACTTTGAATGACTTCTTAGTTCTGTGTTGATCATGTCTAGCCTTGTAATTTTCCTGTGACTTACTCAGTGTCTCCTGTACTTTCAAATGGATTTGCCTAATTTTCTCAACAAATTTTTCTGCTCTCAATGCATCTCCTGTGAGGTCCTCCCTCACTCTTCCTTGCTTGTTATTGTAACCCCTCAAAAGCTACACCAAAGTCGTGTTGACTACTTTTGTCTGCCCATCTATCTGTGGATGGAATGTTGTAGATATCTTAAACTTCGTGTCTATCTTCTCCCACAATGTAGTCGAAAAGGTACTAAGAAATCTAGTATCCATGTCTGAGATGATGCTCCTTGGTATCCTAGAGTGCACCCAAACCTGTTCAAAGAACATGTTTGTTGCTTCTTGTCCTTTGATAGTATTTTCACAAGGCATGAGAATGCACATCTTGTTGAATCTGTCAACTACCACAAATAGATAATCATGTCCCTTCCTAGTTGTTGGTAAACCTCCCAGAAAATCCATGGAAATGTTTTCCCAATGTCAAGTAGGTACATGTAAGGGATGTTATAGACCTTGCTTCATGTTACTGGGCTTGTTGGTATAACAAAGTATACATCCTCTAATATATCGTGGTACATCTTCTTGCATCCCGGGCTGGTATACATATCTCTGTAAGTTGGAAACTGTCTTCCCAACACCAAAATGTCCCACGACCTTGGAGGTGTGAGCCTCTTTGATAAGCTACAATCGTTCACCTTTAGGGACACAGAGCTTGTCGAGCTTGTAGAGTAACCTATTCTGGAAATGATAGTCAACCTTACTATCACCTTCTTCTATTTGAATTTGACCCTGTAGCTGTTGAAACACCTCCTTGAAGGCCTCATCTTATGTGTATGCTTCTTTGTATGCATCATGGGTAAAAGGCTCCATGTGCATTAAAGTTCCCAAAGTTGTAATCTTGGATGTGGGTGGCCTTGAAAACATGTCTTCCAACCTATTTGTGTTTCCCTTCTTATACTCTAGGCTTGCAAATACTATAGCAACTGGTGATTTGTGTGGATGATGGTCTCCTTTCCCATCAAGTAATGCTTCCACTTCTTGACAACTTGAACCAGGGCATAGAGTTCCTTGTCATGGGTAGGGTAGTTGAGAATTGCCCCATGAAATGTTTCAAAATGATAGCATACATGCCTTCCTCCTTGCATCAAAACTGCTACCATGGCATACTCACTTGCATCTATCTCCACCTCGAAAGGCTTTTGCAAGTTTGGTAATGTGAAAATTGGTGCTTTCTTTTCATCTCATCGAAAGTCTTCTGTTGATTCTTCCCCCACTGGAAACTCTTACCACTCGTTGTTATAGTGTGAAGTGGTGCATCGACCACTGAAAATGAAGCTCTGAACTTCTACAAGTACTGTGTTACCCCAACAAAACTCCTAACTTTAGTAACATCTGTAGGAACTAACCATTTCATGATGGCCTCCATCATTGCAAGATCTATCTTGAGCTCCCCTCCACCAATAACATACCCCAAATACACCAAAGACTATTGAGCAAACTCACATTTATTGAGGTTAGCCAACAATTGATGCTTCTTCAGAGTCTCTAACACGTGCATGAGATGTGAGATGTACTCCTCCTAGGTAGCACTATAAACCAATATATCATCCAAATAGACTATAACAAATGAATCTAGATATGGGTGTAATACAACATTCATTAGTTTCATAAATGTAGTTGGTGCAATACGTAAACCAAATGGCATGACGAACCATTCATACAAACCTTGCCTTGTCTTGAAGGTAGTCTTACAGGTGTCTTCTTCCTTGACGTGTACCTGGTGGTATATTGATTAGAGATCCAACTTGGTGAAATATTTTTCATGTTGCAACTGGTCTAACAAATCATTGATCCTAGGCAGAGGGTAGCAATTTTTTAGTGTAATCTTGATCAATGCTCTGTATTCGATACACATTCGCCAAGTCCCATCCTTCTTTGGTACAATTATGATAGGTGACCCACAAGGTGAGGTGCTTGGTTGAATCACACCCTGCTCCAACAACTGTTGCAACTACTTATTCACTTCATTTGCTTCCGGAACAAACTGTCTATACAACCCAATATTCCACAATGGGGAGTCTGGCAATAATTGTATTTCGTGCTCCACTTCTCTTTTGGGTGGTATTCTTTTAGGTTCTTGGAACACACCTCTGTATGCATGTAGAAACTCCTCCAATTGATGCTTCTTCTCATTAGTAGGATTCCTTTACTCTTATCGACTCATCCTCAGTCTAATTTTCTCTTAAGAAAACAAAAAATATTTCTTACTAAAACTAATCAACTTCTTGGCTTGGTTGGCACTTACAGTTAGATCTTTGACTTGCCTTTATGCATGTTGATGATGTAGGACTTCCCATATTTGATTAGTCGGTATTGGTTAGCTTCGCACATGAATATTGCATCCCTCATATACATGTAGGGGCTTCCAAACACTACTCCACATATGTCAAGGGGTACTATGTTTGATTCCACTTCATCAATAAAATCAACACTTACAACTAATTTAATCTTACACAATTTCGTTACCTTGATCTCTACATCCTTGTTTACCCATCCCAATGGATATGGGCTAGGATGATTGCAAACCTCCAATCCAAGGTTGTTGACCAGATCCGTTGCTATGAGATTAGCACATGAACCCGAGTCAAACAAGGTGTCTATCTTGGTCTTCTTAACTTGGATCTTGATGTGGAAGAGTTTGGCCTTCTCCTCTTCCTGGTGATGAAGGCTACTCAGATTCACCTCCTTCTCCACCGATGTGCAAACAATCTTCTCATCCACATCAAAGCTATTTTCCACCTGATTGCTCGAATCCATGGCTAGAAGATTCTTTTTCTTTGCATCCTTCTTGTGGTTCTTTAGGTTTAACTCTGGATATAGTTTCCAATACTTTTCCTTAGTGTGCCCATCAATATTGCAATGCAATGGTCATAGTGGTTGCTAGGATCCTTTCATTGGTATGCAGTGGTTGTCGTCTTCTTGTCCTTTCCCCCTTTTCACTTCTTCTTCCCCTCCTTGTAAGCTTCTTGGTGCTCTTTCTGCTTGAAACTATTTGGCTTCACTTTATTGTGGGTTTTCCAGATATTGTTCCTGTACACATACCTCGTCCACTGGCCTTGGCTTGAAAACATCACTTGCTTTCATATATGGCTATGTAGTTCCCCTAGTTACTTGAGGAGTGCATCTGAGCTCTTGGGAGAGATACCCATCACGATGGCCATCTTTCTGAACTCGGTGGTGTACTCTTGTACACTCTACCCTTACTTCTGCCTGAAGTAGTGCCATCAAATCCATGGGTCGTCTACATACCCTATAGGGTAGAATCGAGACTTGATGAGGGTTTTGAAGTCCTCCCACCTAGTTACCGATGGATCACCCTTCAGCCTAAGTGTTTTTGTATGGATTTCCCACCAGGTTATAGCATTCCCCTCTAACTTCAGTCTAGCAATTGATATCTTTTGTTCTTCATCTATATGGTGAACCCTGAAATAAACTTCTAGTTGTTGCAATCAATGATTCAATTTTAATGCATCGATCTCATCTTGGTATGGATTTATGTCCACTTTTGCTTCCATCTTGAATAAAGACTATGAAGGGTTTATGGTATTGGAACTTGGTTGCACTTTCTCGGGTTCTTTCAGTGACTCATTTTCTAGGTCTTTGTTATCCCCTGATTTACTGTCTGATCCGATCTCTAACTTTGAGCCTCCAACTTCTTCGAACTATCCGAGCTTGCTTGCTAGAGCCACCATGAGGAGGGACATATTGCGATATATGTCAGTGACTTTCTCTTCCAGCCTTGCAAATCCCTCCTTTGTTGGATCTCGAGGGTTGTTATAAGTAGACTCGTAGGCCATGGCTAGGGTTCTGGGACTTTCTTCTTAAACTGATTCTTGGATCCCTACAACTTTCCACAAATACCCCAAGAAAGCCTTGCTATGATACCAATATTATTTGTACATTGTCGTGGATATTCCTCTTGACAGTTCGTCACAACAAATTTAATAAATTACTAAATTCTTTACTGTGAAGGTTAGCTTCCTTTAGATCCTAGATTCTTCAATTACTAGTTTTCTGCGTAAAATGTATGAAATAGCTGAAACCCTCGAAACCCTCGAGGGGAAGAAAACCCATAAAACTTCTTGTGATATATTTAACACTCAAACAAGTACAATGACAATACAAGACTTCTCTTTTTGAGAGAGATAAGACAATAGCACTAAGATTATAGCATTGTTGTTTTTGTGTCTTCAACATTCTCATAGCCTCTACCCAGATCTTCACTTAGACGTGTAGCTATTACTGTAGCTGCTGCTGTCTCAGATGTGCCCTTAATGCTAACTTAAAACTTCTCTTAAGGCTGCCTCAGATTAGAGAAAGTTGCTGCCCAAAACAAAAATTTTCAGCCCTGAGAAAAACCTCTTAGTTGTTGTCTAGAATCACCCTTTAGTTGCTTTCTAGAACATACCTTAGAATAGAGTACATTTTCTGCTACAGAACATAGTAGATGGCTGCTACAGAATAGAGTAGATTGTTGTCCACCAAAATAGATATACTTTGTCTCAGAACAAAGATATCTTATCTTCTAGTTGTTGCCCACCAGAACAATGATATCATACCTTAGAGTTGTTGCCTTTAGAAGTAGTGAACTGATGTGTCTGAGGGGCGCACCCCCCCTCTTCTTTATATAGGATAGTTTTTAGGTTAGGTGAGTTAGGTTAGGGCCACTCCCTAGGTTAGGACCAACCTAGGTTAGGGTAGGGCCAACCTAGGCTAGGTTAGGGCCAACCTGCTCAGGTCAGTTAGAGGAGGTTGATTAGGAGGAGGGAAGCTTGACGTAGGGCTGCTAGGAAGGATGCTTGGAGGCCAACTTTCCAAGTTAGTTAGAGGAAAAATATCCTCTGCAGCTGCATAAAATTTAACACTCCCTCTTAGCAAAGAGAGTATTCTTCAGGCATACACATACACATAAATCCTTCTAGTCTTTGCACATGACCATTAACTTGTTGACATACACACAAGATCAATATATCACAAGAAGTTTCGTAACCTTATACAGATAAGGGTCATTTCATGGAATGTGATCATCCAGTTCTTCTTGACCATGGTCAACTGCTAGAGTTATTTCACTTAGGGGTGTCCAGTCCCTAATGAATACTCATAGCTCATCTTGAAGACCTAGGAGAACTTTTCACATTACCTTGTCTTGACTTTTGCTTTGACACACAAATCTCACAAGACTGATGGTAGTTTCTTCTTGCCTTGACTTACAAGGCTTTTCTCCAAGTCTCAAGTCAACCTTGACATACAAGGCAGTCTTGGAGAATTTCTTTTCTTTGACTTTTGCTTTGACACACAAAGCTCACAAGACTTGTCTTGGCTTTTGCTTTGACACACAAAGCTCACAAGACTTGTAGCAGCATCTTTTGTCTCTTGCCTTGACTTACAAGGCTTTTCTCCAGGTCTCAAAATCAGGCTTGACATACAAGGTAGTCTTGGAGAGTTTCTCATGATGCTGCAACCTTTAACACTCCCTCTCAGTGAGGGAGGCATTTTCTGCCATACCAAGCTTGTCCTGGAAGTACACAAATTTTCCAAAGGACAGGGGCTTAGTCAATATATCTGCTATCTGCTCATGAGTACGAATGTACTGTAGCTTGATGACACGTCTTTGGACCATGTCTTCGATGAAGTGGTATTTCATCTCAATATGCTTTGATCTGTCATGGAAGACCAGGTTCTTTGTGAGCTTTAAACAACTTTGGTTAACACGGTGGATAATAGTTGTTTGTAATCTCTCTTGAAACAACCTGGACATAAGCTCTCTTAGCCATGTTGCTTCTCTGCTTGCATTACTGGATGCTATATATTTTGCTTCAGTTGTACTTTGTGCTATGGAGCCCTGTTTCTTGGTAGACCAAGATATCATAGCTGAACCCAAGCTAAAACAGTATCCAGAAGTACTCTTCCGATCCAATGATCTCCCAACCTAGTTTGAATCAACATAGCCATGAAGCAACACTCCTCCATTGGAGATGTATCTAAGTCCATATGCAATGGACCCTTTCAAGTATCTGAGGACATGTTTGGCAGCAATCCAATGTCTGTATTTCGGCTCAGACATGAACTGACTCAAGGCGCTTATAACAAAGCATATATTTGGCCTTGTATGGATCAAATACATCAAGGATCCAATAAGTTGCCTATACATAGTGTTAAAATAATTAAAAAGTACCTAGGCAAGTGTTTCTCATCAGTTAGGCACCTAAGGGGTGAGAAAGTGCCTAATGTGGACCCTCGTCATTTAATTTATGAGAGATAAATTAAAAGGTGACTATAACTTAAGTAAAGGGGTTGAGTGAATGGACACTCAATCTCATCCACTCATCTAATCCAATCTCCATCGTTGGATTACGAAACCCTTCACCTACCTTCATTGAGTCGATTAGGGTAGGAGGGCGCACCCATTGTTAGGTTGTTCATGAATTTTTGAGAGAGAAAGGAAGAGAGTAGGTCGAGCTTGAGAAAGAGAGGCCATTTTCAGAGTTGGAGGCAAGCATTTCAAGGCAACAAGCTAGCACACAAATCGAGACAAAGTACAATAGAGTTTGGAGGCCATATCGTACAAATTTCTAGAGGCCATACCATACGGATTTCTAGAGGTCGTACCATCTTTTGTATGCATAGACATCGAGAGGAACAACAACAAAGTTTATGAGAAGCTTGGCATGCATTCCAAGGTTGCCATATTGTTTTTCCTTGCACAAAAATTGAGGTGACCGCTGGGCACGTTTTTCTGAATAGATTTTCGTACAGTACATCCATTGGCAAAAAAAAATGAGGGTCGTACAGTTCAGAATTTTTTGTGGACATTTTTCGAGGAGTTTGGCACGGTTTTCAAGGAAAAACTTCGAACATATTTGAGATAAGTTTGTGAAGTTTTTGCTAATAAAATTTTTCTCCTGTAAAAGATTTTTTCTCTGAAACTCTGAATTATAAAAATCCCTCTTTCACTGGTTTTCCCCTTGTGGGTTTTTGCAGGTCACCGTTGACCAAAAATCTCTATGCAAATATTTTCTGAATATTGTGTTGCTGATATAATTTCATTTCTGCAATAAATGTTGCTCAGAATCCTCATGTTTCAGTTATGAAAATTATGTTTATTTGCTGAGTATTTATGGCTGTCATAAAACTGGGTTTTGGGCATTAAACATTGATAAAAATCAGCAAGACTTGAAACTGGGTGGGGTCTGAAATTTTACACATAGATGGGTCCACCAAGTCTGATTCAGAATCTGACTCATGTAACTTCTTTAAGTTAGATACCATGGATGTAGACATGGATTTAAAATCTAGCATACCAAATCTGCATAGTATATCAACTGTATATTTTCTTTGAGAAAGGAAAATTGCATATGTGCTTTGCCATACTTCCAAACCAAGGAAGTAATGCATGAGACCAATGTATTTCATTTCAAATTCAGAAGTGAGCTCCCTCTTACACTGGACTATCATTTTTTTCTCTCATGTAAGGAACACATCATCAACATATAGAACCAAAATTAGGGGATGGTTTTCTATTACCTAGAAATATAGGTTGAGATCAACTGCACTCTTGGAGAAGCCCAGGCTCTGAAGATAACTGTCAATTCTTGCATACCAAGCCCTTGGTGCATGCTTCAGCCCATATAGTGCTTTCTTTAATTTGCACACGTGATTCTTTTCTATGAACCACAAAACCCTCTGGTTGTTCTATATATACCTCTTCCTTAACTTGACCATTGAGGAATGTTGTTTTAACATCCATCTGGTGAAGTTTCCAACCTAGAACAGAAGTGAGGGATATGATGGTCCTGATGGAAGTGTACCTTGTAACAGGTGCGAATGTTTCATCATAGTCAATGCCTTCTTTTGAGAAAAACCATGAGCCACAAATCTCGTTTTATATTTCTCAATACTTCCATCAGTTGCATGCTTGATCTTGAACAACCATTTGGAGGTGACCACTGATATTCCTTCCAGTCTTGGAACCACTTCCCATACATCATTTTTCATGATGGATTGATATTGTTCCACCATGGCATATTTCCATACTTGTTGCTTAGAAACATCCTCATAGATGGTGGGCTCTGCATCGCTAATATGAGACAGAAGAGCTACATAACCTGAATATCTTTGAGGTCATTACTTTCTCTAAATGTACCTGAAGGAGCAACATGTTTTTCTGCCTCTCGCAGAATTTCTCTACACCAAGTAGGATTCCTCTTAGTAGGAAGTACCTCCAGAGGTCTCTCTATCTGTTCTATTGGATCCACAGTACCAACCTGATCCAATGGCTCTTCAGGTTCCTCCATTTCTGTATCCAGTTGCAACTCTTTAGATTGCTTAAATGCAACTTCTTCATGAAATGTTACACCCTTTCTTACCTCGATATGTTTGTTGTCTGGAACATAGATTCTGAAGGCCTTGTATGTTTCACTATACCCAACAAAAATTCATTTCTTCCCAGAAGGCTCCATCTTAGTTCTTTTCTCTTTCGACACATGTATGTAAATTGGACATCCGAAAATCCTTAGGTGTACCACTTATGGCTTTTTGCTAGTGAATGCTTCTTCTGGAGTCTTTTCCCCCAGAATAGTATGAGGACTTCTATTTTGAATATAAACTATAGTTCGTGTGGCTTTCACCCATAGTGATGTGGGAAGTTCCTGATCACACATCATAGATTTTGTTGCCTCACAAATTTTTATGTTCTTTCTCTCAGCAATCCCATTCTGCTGAGGGTTGTAGGGCACAATTGGTTGTCTCTTGATTCCTACTTCTTTACAAAAGTCATCAAACTGATGAGACTCAAATTCCCCACCATTGTCAGTCCTCAAAGCACGTATGTGTTTTCCAGTCTGGTTTTCAATCAATGCTTTGAATTCTAGAAATTTACTGAAATTTTCATTCTTTGCCTTTAGAAAATAGATCCATGATTTCCTAGAGAAGTCATCTATGAAAATCACATAATAAAGACATCCATTCAGGGAAGGCGTTGACATAGGCCCACATATGTCTGAATGTATTAAATCCATAATTCCTTTAGACCTTGTGTATTGTTAGGAAAGGACTTCTTTATGTTTTTACCAAGAACACAACGTCTACAGATACCATCATGTTCAAAATGAAGAGCGGACATTCCTCTTACCATTTTCCGTAGTCTGGGGAGCGCTTTGCAGTGAAGATGTCCAAACATCCGATGCCAACAGCTCAGATGGACTAACTGAAGCATGAACCAATGCTTGGATATGTTCTGGAAGCTTGTAGATACCTCCCTCTCTAAGTCCAATCACAATTGTTGAACTTAGTTCTTCATTATTGGGCCATAAGAGAGCTTTCTTGCTCATGAACATTACCCTGTAACCTTTATCTTCCAGGACTACAACAGAGATAGGATTCTTCTTTAAACCAGGAACGTACAGGATTTCCTCAATGTGTAACTCACCTCCAGGTTCGAGCTGAAAGGATGTTGAACCAATTCCTTCGATTGCATAGCTAGCATTATCTCAAAGTTCTACATGAGCAGAGAACTTCTTCTCCTTGAAGTTCGCAAGGACTTCTTTATTTCTTGTCATGTGCCTAGAAGCTCCACTATCCACCAATAGGGATTCAACATTGTTTGTAAGAGAACCAGAGAGTGCTGAAATAAGATAGTATTCCCTCTTGGTCTTTTGACTACTGGAAGTCCCTTTAGTCTTCGTCCTTTGAGACTCATCTTCTACAACAATAGTAGCACGATATTTACTCTTGTGTCCTTTTATGATCTTTGGACAATCTCTGGCAAAGTGCCCCTTTCGCTGACAGTTGTAGCACTTCACTCTTGTCATAACAAAATCTTTTCATTTGAAGCCACCTTTGCTTTTCTCCTTTTGAGGAAAATTCTTCTGAGAAGTAAATCTTTTCCCTCTCCTTGTCCTTACTGTTAGAGCAAGGTTCTCTTCCTTTGAAGTACCATTTCAACTCTGAATTCTCCCTTCTTCCTGCAGACAATCGTGCCACAACCTTTCAAAGTCTGGCTGATTTTCACGAGCATTTATCCCAGCTGGAAATGTCTCCCAAGAAGATGGAAGACCATCCACAACAGTCTGGATGAGATCATCATCATCTACAGTTACAGCAATGACCAACAACTGATTTCTTAACTAAGAGATCTTTGTGAAGGAGGAGGCCACAGAATAATCATTCTCCATCTTGAGAGTTCGAAGCTTATTCTTTAGAACCCTCTTCTGACCAGACGCCTTCTTTTCATACAGATTAGATAGATTGTCAAGACACTCCTTTGCAGTCTTTAGAGGTGCTATAACAGGCATGACGTTGTCCTTTACCAAATCAAATATTATTCGCTTTGCCTTTGCCTGATTTTTCCTTGAAGGTTGTCCTTCCTGCATTGGTAGTGGGCTCCTCTACTGTACTGATCACAAAGTTGTCCAAGTCATATTCTTCCAAAAATTATAGGACTCTGGCTTTCCAAAAATGAAGCCCCTTCGAGTCTGTCCTCAGGCCTTACAGAAATGGAAGACATCTCTGCAAGTATTGTGCTTGAATAACTCCTAAGGATCTGCGCAGGCTCCTGCAGAAACATTTGAAGAACAACACTCACAAAGTGGACAAGTATTTATCCTGGGAAACCCTCAATGGGAAGAAAACCCAACAAACTTCTTGTGATATATTTAACATTCAAACAAGTACAATGACAATACAAGACTTCTCTTCTTGAGAGAGATGTGATAATAGAACTAAGACAATAACACTAAGACTATAACACTTACTGTTGTTTATGTGTCTTCAACTTTCTCTAAGCCTCTACCCAAATCTGCCCTCAGACCTGTAGCTATTACAGTAGTTGTTGCTGTCTCAGATGTGCCATTAATGTTGACTTAGAACTGCTCTTAAGGCTGCCTAAAATTAGACAAAGTTGTTGCCCAGAATAGAGTTTTTCAACCCGCAGAAAAACCTCTTAGTTGTTGTCCAGAATCACCCTTTAGTTGTTGTCCATAATCACCCTTTAGTTGCTCTCTAGTACAAACCTCAGAACATAGTACATTTGCTGCTACAGAATAGAGTAGATTGTTGTCCACCAGAACATATATACTTTGTCTCGGAACAGAGATATCTTATCTCCTAGTTGTTGCACACCAGAACAATGCTATCATACCTCAGAGTTGCTTCCTTCAGAAGTAGTGAAATGATGTGTCTGAGCCCCCCCGCCCCCCCGCTTCTTTATATAGGATAGCTTTTAGGTTAGGTGAGTTAGGTTAGGGCTGCCCCTAGGTTAGGATCGACTTAGGTTAGGGTAGGGCCAACCTAGGCTAGGTTAGGGCCGACCTACCCAGGTTGGTTAGAGGAGGGCTGCTAGGAGGGCTTCTTGGAGGAGGGCTTCTTGGAGGCCAACTTTCCAAGTTAGTTAGAGGAAAAATATCCTCTACAGCTGCATAAAATTTAACAAATAAAACCTTCATGCTCTAACTACCTTAGATTGAATTTGAAAGAGCTAGGAGGCTTACTATCTTCCTTCTCAATTTGGAGAATAATTGGAAGATGGTTGGAGTCACTTCCCCATGTTGTATTCCTTTTAGGGTCATTTATTTTAGTGTTGTATACAAGGCATCTATCTATCCTTTTCGAGATCATCCTTTCCCCCATCCATAGATTTCTACATGTCAGGGTCATCTTAATGGGATCCACATCTATATAAGTCCTACTTCCTCAAGATGATGAACAAAGAAATCTTCTATAGGTTCCTCCCTGGTAGAGGACCTCTAAATTTTTGTCCTTTTTATGTTGATGTTAAGATCACCTCCAAAATAATCATTTATACTCTTAGAAAATTCTCACCCAACATCACCTCCCAGAAGGGGATTCTCTCCCCATAGGGACCATATGCATTAACAACAAAGTAATATTTTCCCAACTCCATGCAGAAGAATATTGCTCCAATCCATAATGCCAAGAGCACAAAATTAATCAATCTCATGGATGTTCTTTTGCATCCCGTTAGCAACCCCCCTAGATCGCGCTACAACATCTAGTGCAAGGAAATCCCATTCCTTCTAGGATTTAGAGAGGTCTTCGATGATCTTTTTTTCCTTAGCCATGTTTTCTTGAATCATTAGAATATCCATCTTATGGAGATCCAAAAGCCTTCCAAAGGCAAGTTTTTTTTTAGGCTTGCCTATCCCCCTAATATTGAGGGATAGAGTTATCATTGGGGAACTTTTATAGGGGATTTCCCTGATCTAGGGGCCCCTTTAAGGGTTTTTCACTTCCCTTCCTTAACCTCAATGAGGGTTTTTTTTTGTGCTAAGAAGCTATGGGATTTCCTTCCCTTGTTTAGATGAGTGCCTTCCCCATATCCCTACCAAGTCCTCCTTTACTGCCACTAGATCCAATATATCCATAACCTTTTCTAGAATGCAGGGAGTATCTACATGCCTCAACACAAGCAATGTCAATCCCCACTGCTAGAGGGGTTGGAATACCCAGTTCCCTAGGTTCTAACCTCAAGTGGGGCTTCCATCAAAGGTTGGTTCTAAACAGTGTTATCGGAACCATTGGAACTAGTCGGTCCAACCAGTTTTGGGGAAAATCTAGTCCGACCAACCCTCCCGAACCGTTTTGGGTAGGTTAGGTACGGAACCAATCGCTTTCATACAGCTTCGTATGCAACGACATGGACCCACAATTTTCAAATTTTTTTGACTGTTTTCATATAGGTCCATACGACACGACATGGACCTACGATTTTCAAATTAAAAAAAATAGAAATTTAAGAGGGGGGCCTATTACCTAACCCTAGGGCCTATTCAAACCTAGTAATTAATGGTAATGTTAAAAGATAAAGGAGAATGTCACTTTTACTTAAATTTTAACATTACCATTAATTGTTTTAGGATGTTTGAGAGTGGTTCCAACCTCATTGGACTTCATATGGAGAAAGTAGAATTTTAGGTCCCATTCAAAATTCAATAGACTTAACGGTTTTCAGGATTTCAAGATTGGCAGGATTGCAACGTTTCCACTGGATTCTATCATGTATGAGGGTAATGAACTTGCATTTAATCAAGAGCACCAATCCCTCCATGTACCTAGATGTTGGTGGCATTGGTTATTGAACTCTTTTGTCATGACCCTAGTAAAAATGTACCCTTCACTCACGTAAACACTTATTAGGCATGTTAAGCTTTTTCTATATTATTTTAATGCTTAGAGAGCAACACTGATGATGAGGATTCTAATATAGGTAATGATTTTGATGATATTTAGTCATTTGTTGTAGCATGATTATTTTTGGACTCTAGAGGGCATTTAGAACCTCTTTGTTGATGTATTTTGGTTCAGAGATGGATTGCACTCGGTACTATTTTGGTTATATGCACTCTTACTTGCTACTATTTAAATGAGAAACTTTGCATATTTGTGTATAAATATTTTGGATTCATATGGATGCACATGAATATATATGTATTTTTTCAAAATTTGAATATTTTATGTGTTTTTTGGTCGACTTGTTTTTTTGTCCATTTTTTTTCCAATTCCGATCCAGTTCACATTTTTGGGGTCAACTGGTTCGGTCACCAGTTTGGTTCTGATAACTAAGGTCCTAAGCCCTAGAAACACCCTTAGACAAGTCTTCCCCATTCTTAGCCTCCCATCCCTTCTAACCTTCTTCAATGAAATAGTCTTATACCATCTAGCCCCAACCATTGGTCAAAAGACAATGTTTCTACTTCTTTTTCAAAAATAGTATCAGGAGAAGGATCAATGAACTTATCCAAAGGAATAGGGGCCTGAGTAGGTGAGGGTTCCAATCTTTGAGTCACCTACAACAAATCTACCATTGACATTTCCAACTCTTCTACTTATCAATACGCCTTTACCACTTTCCAAGGAAGCTTTTGTTCCCTCTGGGCCTCTACTTGAGACCTTCTTAGCTTCTTGAGCCTCTAGACCAACTTCATGTCTCTGTTCACCAACCCTTTGATCTAGACCTTCAATAATGAATATAAGTATATCTACCTTTTACTTTCCCTGACTCACTCTGTTTCTATCCTTTGTTCACCATTCTTTACTGTGGAAGTTCATTGAGCAACCATTAACCGTATGCCCATATACATGGCATCTGGAGCATCAAAAGGGTAGGCCTATCTAGTCCAGTGCTTGGAGGTAGAGATAACTCCCCACCACAATCTCAATCTCCTCTGCCAACCCTTCCTTAACATCCAACTCAACTAAAATTTTGGCTACAATGCATATATGGGATGTTTTGAATTGCTCATCCATGTCACCTATGGCCTTGAAGGCTTTGACAAACCACATTTCCAATTCCAATATAGGAATTGTAACCTAGATCTAGTGTTTGGTAACCCTTTCCATTCTTGGATCAAATTTTGACGTCCATTTTTTCAATATTAGTGAGGTTGTACCCCAACACCATTTTGACAGTAAAACTAAAATGGCGTCCACTTCGGATCGACAATCAAAAGCTAACCAACCTTTTACTAATGTGTGGAAATTGGATGAGTATTCTAGCATCTGGGTCCAAGATCTCTCCATCCAACTGAATAGGTTTTTCTCTGAGATGAACCTTACATAGAAACGACCTGTGTGTTGATATTATGGTAGTTGTGGGAGGTATTTACCTCCACGTGTAAACCTGACGAGAATAGAATATTTCAAGAAGCAAGAAGAAACCCTAATTAGTTGGCTAATAACCCTAGAAGACAAGTCGACTCAAGAGGATAACTCGTATTAGGTTACTAGCCTCCAAGAGATGAAGTCGGCTAAAGGAAATACTATATACTAAGTAAATAGGCACCCAGAATGAGAATTCGGCCTAGGCAGTTTGTCAGTTTTAGTATAAACACAGGAGACCAGTCTTCATTCTGGCAGGCATTCTCAGAACTGCTGTAATGATCCCAAGCCAAATTTTTCGCTTGATATCACTAACTAGCTCGGTTGTGTATGATGTGCAAGTGTTTTATTGAAGTTTCCAGATATTAAGTATGTTCATACAAGATTCAACACATGAAGATCACAATATACTCAAGATATAGAACACAAGCAAAGATCTGACCTTTATTATAGAAGCAGAAATCAGATACAATAGAAAAAGTAGATCTGGAATAATCTTCAGATGGCTCTAGTAGACAACAAGTATGAGCTGCTACAAAATGCTCCCGTCAATACAAAGAAGCCTCCAAAGGCTGGATAAGAAATGAAGACCCTTCCCAAGAAGATATGAATACAAACCCTCCAGCTGAAGAATCTACGCTCCAAGAGAAGACTGAAGCCCTCAATAATTCGGCCCTGATGGAAGATGACTCCAAATGAGCTCAAACTTGGTCAGATGATAGATCAGGGTAGTGGGATCCTCCTCCTGAAGTCTCAAGCCCAACGTCCAAGGCCAACCTCTCCAAATGCTGAATCTTCCAAGGGAGTTGCGTCCTCTTGAATGGCAGAAACCCTAGGCAACTCGTCCTTGAAGAAATATACCTCCAAATGATGTGAAACTCTCCAAGAATGTAGATTGGGCTAAGAGAATCCCATGGGAGAAGTTTCAGATCCATATCTCAAGCAGATCTCTCTAGATTTGAGAAATACAGAAAAGTGGGACGTCCTCCTAACCTCCAAATCATCCCAAACTGTTACTGAAGATTGAGTGATGATAACTCCTCAAGAAAACCCTCAAAATGATGATGGAGCACCTGCAAGTAAAACCCAACTGATGGAATGCCCAACGCTCCTCCTAATTGGCTAGATCGAACCCTTCTCAATGGTATGGTGCGCCCTTGCTGGAAACTTCCCAAACAGTACGACCCTGCTATCTTCTGAAGCTCTAGAAGGAGATATGTTGAGAATAGAATGGTGTGGAGGAATCTTTCATCCTCGAGACCAAGCTATAGAACAAGGTGAGTGGATATTTCACCACTGAGTTGCTCACAAGGGTTTGTAGAGAAAAACCCCCAAACTGAATGCCCAAGAGAAATAACAAGAAATACACCAAATTCAGAATGCATAATAGGTGCGCCCCAGCCTCTTACTTATACTTTTCCTTCTAATTCTTTGTTGAGTTAGGTTAACTCCGAGGGTTAACTTCTATTCTTCTGTTGAGTTATCTTTTACTCCTTTTATCCCTTTCCTTTCTCAAGTCAACTTAAAATTATAACTTTAGCCTAGTTGACCTCCCCCCTCAGTGTGAGACTATGACCTTGTGGGGGTGTCCAGGCCACTGAGTCTCCTCATCACCTCTCTAAGAGGTGGGGGACATTACAGTCTCCCCTGCTTGAAATTGCTTGTCCTCAAGCAATTCCAAACCTGCTTCTCTTACCACGTGCTCATGTTCCCAAGTGGCATCCTCAATGGGTAAATCCTTCCACCTGATCAAGTACTCCTTGATGCTTCGGTTTCTGAGCCTCTTCTCTCAAACTTCTAATACCTCCTCCGGAATCAAAACAAGTTGTCCCTCCTCGTCCATGGGGGGTAATACCTCAATAGGCCTGATGTGTTGACCGAGGGCTTTCTTCAGATAGGAGACATGGAAGACGTTGTGTATTTTGTTGCCCTGTGGAAGCTCCAGCTCGTAAGCTACAGCCCCTATCCTCCTGCTGACTCTGTAGGGCCCAAAGAAACGTGGCTGCAGTTTCTCCGCTCCGCTTCTTTTAATGGAAGCATGCCTGTATGGTTTTAGCCTCAGATAGACTAAATCGCCACTCTGTACTTGTTTTCTTGGACCTTCTGTTGGTTCTGTGACCTCTGTAGATGATCCTTCAGTTCCCTAAGAATGTCTTGGCTATACTGTATCCAATCCTGTACCATCGATGCCCTGCTGTCATCGAACGCAATCTCCACAAATGATAAAGGATCATAGTTATACAAGGCTCTGAATGGTGACATGCAAATGGACATATGTTGGGTGGTGTTGTAGAAATATTCTCCCAGATGCAACCATCTGACCCATGCTTTCTGTTGCCCTGCCACATAGTTTCTGAGATAGCCCTCCACCCACTTGTTGACTATCTCTGTCTATCCATCTGTCTGAGGGTGATAGCTAGTGCTAGGGGTCAAGGCCGTACCAACCAACCTGAATAACTCCTGCCATAAAGTACTCATAAACCTGCTATCCCTATCGCTAACAATGGTCTTGGGTAGGCCGTGAAACCTGAAGATCTCCCTGAAGAATAGTTTGGCCACCTTTGCTGCACTAAAGTCGGTAGCTATGGCGAAGAAGTGTGCAAACTTTGTTAACCTGTCCACCACTACAAATATGCGGTCCTTCCCTTGTGTCTTTGGTAGCCCGGTTATGAAATCCATGGATATGCTTTCCCATTTGTGCTCTGGAATGGGCAAGGGCTGCAACAGTCCTGCTGGGTGCGTGTGCTCATCCTTGTTTGCCTGACATGTAGTACACTCTTTGACGTGCTTAATCACATCTTCCTTGAGCCCCTTCCAAGAGAATATTTCTCTCACCTGCCTGTACGTCTCTCTGATCCCATGATGTCCTGCCATTGGGGAGTCATGGCACACCTGCAATACCTTGGCCTTGAAGTCCGATCCAGGAACCAAGAACATTTGGTCTTTGTAGTAGATGAGGTCATTGATAACCTTGAAATCTTCATCTTGTACCTGTCCGTCCAGTAGCTGGCACGCAAACTGATCCTCTGCATACTCCATCACTAGCTGGTCTTTCCAGTCAACTGTTACCCCTGTTATGGCAAGGATGGATGGCCTCCTGGATAAGGCATCAGCCACCATATTGTTTTTCCTTTTGACAAACGCAATGTCAAAGTCATAGGCATGTATTCTGCTTACCCATTTTTGTTGCCTCTTGTTCAAGTCCTTCTGTTCCAATAGATATTTGAGGCTGTTATGATCTGAATTGAAAACAAACCTAGCACCTACCAAGTATTGTCGGAATTTGGCTAGTGCATGCATGATAGCCAGCATTTCTTTGTCATAAATGTTGTAAAGTAGCTCAGGCCCCCGGAGTTTCTGGCTCTCGTAGGCAAGAGGGTGCCTCTTCTGCATTAGTACGACCCCTATTCCTTCCCCGGATGCATCACACTCCAAGGTAAATGGGAGGCTGAAATCTGGAAGGGCTAAGACTGGGCACAAACTCATCACCTTCTTCATCTTGTCCATCGTTATTTGAGCTTCCTCGTCCCACTTGAATGCTCCCTTCTTAGTCAAATCAGTCAAAGGTGCACACAGTTGAGAGAACCCTTTGACAAACTTCTTGTAATACGTGCACATTCCCAGGAATCCTCTCAATTTTGTGAGTGTCTTAGGAGTGGGCCATTTTATGATGGCTTCAATTTTCTCCTGATGTACCTGTACCCCCTTTGCTCCGATAATTTGTCCTAGATAAAGGACCTCCATCATTCCAAACTCACATTTGGACTCCTTAGCATATAGTGATTGTTCCTCCATAATTGACAAAATCTGATCCAAATGCCTAAGATGCTCCTCCCATGTCTTGTTGTAGATAAGAAAGTCATCAAAGAATACCAATAGGTGCTTCCTCAGCTGCTTGTTGAATACATGATT
>ML856577.1:2853-13111 GCA_009831015.1 Picea engelmannii
TTCCTCCTAAGTGATTTATTTGTCAATTAAGTCGCCCCCTTATCACCTTTTCATTCTAATTCTCCGTTGACTTAGGCTTAAGTGACTTTTCCTAAGTATTTAGGCTTAATTTATCGTTTAGCCTTAATTCTCCCTTATTTCTCTATCTGGTTCCCTGTTTGTGCCTGACTATAGTCTACGAGAACATATAGACTACTAAGTCACTCCCTACTGGCCTAATCTTGGTGACGAGACATCACAGGTAGACAGTGGGTAGTTCAACACTTTATCTTCTGCAGAGAGTGTTGTTGGGGATTCCAGTGTTGGCACTAGCAGTGAGAGACATGAGGTGGCACCTCAGCATGATTGTGATCAGGAGTCACACCACTTAGCAGGACAGTTGAGAGTCAGTGAGGATATGATCATGGAATCCACTAGGCATTTTGATGACAAAATGCATTGGTGGTCAATTACTGTTGGAGGGCATCGGTGGCACATGATAGTGCAGATGAGGGATTTTCCATGGATGACCTTCATACTCTCAATAAGAGTGTCTATGATGAGGACTGACTACCAGAGTTGTTTACAAACATGGACTACCTACTGGGAATTGGCGAGATGTATCAGAGGGCCTCGAGGGAGCAAGAGTTGGAGGTGGACAGACTCACTCATAAGTTGGAGAGCACCCGAGGATTCTTGAGAGGCACATAGATAGACCTTCAAGAATCATAGTCCAGAGCAGAGGAGCACCAGTGGATGGAGGATCATGAGCAGTATCAAGAGTCACTGATGAGTACAGAGAGTTGTGATTTGGAGGCACAGGAGATACTATCCATGAGGATTTTTGAGATAGTAGAGCACTCACCTACGCATGGGGACTCCAGAGCCAGACCAGTTTTGAGGACACTTCCATTTGTGTTCCGAGAGCGGTTGACCTTCATGTAGAGGTTGATCCAGTAGTACACCCAGGATATATGATGTAACATCAATATACAGGAGATGACATGAGTATGACGGAGAATACAGTGGTGAGTGGTATCTCACAGAGACATGCCGACATGTACAGTGGGATTCAGAGGGGTGTATTTCCTTGCAGGGAGGAGACACACTTAGGGGAGCATGTAGATGTCTCTCCTTTGCAGCATCACATAGCTAGGAGAGATCACCCTCACCGTATCAGCAGTTGCATTGATGATGAGAGGTATAGGTTGGTGTAATGTCCCCCACCTCTTAATGAAGAAGTTTTGAGAAGACTCAGTGGCCTAGGCATCCCCACTAGGCCATAGTCTCACACTGAGGGGAAGGGTCAACCAAACTAAGGCTATATTCTTAAGTTGACTTGATAAAAAGGTGAAAAAGAGTTAAAAGATAACTCAATGAAGGAATAGAAGCGTTGGACGTTGAGTTAGGAGTTAACCCTAGGGGTTAACTTAACTCAACAGGGAAATAGAAGAAAAGTATAAAGAGGAGGTTCGGGTGCACCTATTATTCATTCTGGATTTTGGTATTTGCTTGTTGATGCTCTTGAGCATATAGTTTTGAGGGTTTTGATATTACAAACCCTAGTGAGCAATTCAGTGGTGAAAGATTCCACTCACCTTGCTCCAAGCTTGGTCTCGGGAATGAAATACTCCACCCACACCATTCTATCATCATCATCTATTCAGGAGGACTAGCAGGGCCGTACCAGTTGGGTCAGCAGGGTTGTACCAGCTAGGGTTTTCTTGCAAGGGCACACCAACTATTGAGGAAGAATTCGATCCAGCATTTGGAAGAAGCTTGAGGTGTTTCCAACATTAGGAAGAGTTCGAGCCAGGTGGTTGCATTTGGGAGAGTACTGCTACAACACCACCCAACACGTGTCCATAGGCATGACACCATTCAGAGCCTTATACAGCTATGATCCACTATCTTTTGTAGAGATTGCTTTCGGTGAAAGCAAGGCACCTATAGTACAAGATTGGGTACAATAGAGCCAGGATATTCTTAGGGAGCTGAAGGATCATCTACAGAGAGCACAGAACCAGCAGAAGGTCCAAGAAGACAAGCACATAGTTGAGCGTACTTTTGAGGTTGGTGACTTCTATAAAAAGAAGTGGATCAGAGAAGCTACTGCCACATTTCTTTGGGCCTTACAAGGTTAGCAGGAAGATAGGGGTTGTATCTTATGAGCTGGAGCTTCCACAGGGCAGTAGGATACACAATGTCTTCCATGTGTCTTGCATGAAAAGGGCCATTAGCCAACACATCACGCCTATTGACCACCTATTCAACTAAGGGGGTCAAATCCATGTGCCATGAAGATATGCATCATCAGATGCAAGTATGTTGAAGACATTTTGGTTCTACTTGGGCATTTTATGACTCCAGCACAAATTTTGTAAACGAAATTTCCGCACCGTTGCATGGGTTAATAATGTAATAAGTCTGCATGGATCATAGTTAGGTCAGGTACCTTGGGATTTTTTCATTGGGAGAGTTCTTTTCACCGAGGGTTTTTTATCCTCAAGTTGTCAACTGGGCTTTTTAGCCTGGTTGATTTCCCATGAGTTTTTCCCTCACACTTGCAATAATTCCTCCAAAGTGGTGAATGACATTCTAATGGTATCATCCTTTGGTAGCTATTGTTTAGGAATGATGTAAATGACCATGTTAGACATTGTAGAAAGTTTCGCGGAATTTCGTCGAGTCTAGATAGGTTTTTTTTAATTAATTAAATTTAATTAATTTTCCTAAGGTTGAGATTTTAATTATTTAATTAATTAAATGTTTTTGAGAAATTATTGTAAAAACTGGGTCTTTGGGTTTTTGATAGGGGTATTTGTGCTCAAAATAAATGGAATGGCACCCCCTACATCCATGGACCAAGTTTCAGCTCAGTCAGACAAGTTTTGCTATGCATTTGTCCACCCGGAGTGTCAGTCAGTTAAAACAACAATTTTAATTGCTAAGTATGACATTGCCGAAATGTCAATTTTTGTAATAATGAGTTAGATGATGTGAAATGTTGAGATGATGGTTAGAGAGAGACCCCCTAAGCATAACCTTAGCCTCCCAACCTATTCTAACCCCTTACCCACCTTCTACACTCAAAAATCACACCCCCCTATGGGGATTGACGTTTTTCCTTGGTGGAGGTTGTTGTGACTTATTTGGGGCCCCCTCTCATAAGTTATGACTCCTTTTAACCCCCCACATCACCTGCTAGGGTGATCCCACTCTTTTTTTCTCATTAATCCCCCTCCATTTCTTCAATTTCACTCCTTTTTTTCCCCCTCCAAGAGGAGTTACGCCCCCCTCATTGAGATTCTCATGTTTGCTTGGGTTTTGACACTTGGCACTCATCAAAGTGCCTTCACCTTGCCTCTACAACTATAAAAGAAACCCCTCCTCACTCTCTCAACTTACCATTCTTTGAGCTAACGTTATGCTACAGAAATTTCACCCCATCCATCTTGCTCTTGCCATCTCATATTCACTCATTGTCTCTTGAGAGTTTTGGAGCAATTAGTTGCCGCAAGGCTTTCCTTTTGGATTCAATAAAAATATTTGGAAGATTTTGGATCAATCTAGAGTAATCAGATTTATCTTTTGCACATGAGGTGATCTTGTTCCTTTGCATTTTGTGAGTTTTTGACTAGTTTCTTGAGCAAATTAGTTTGTTTGGGTAGATCATTTGACATTAGTGTTGTTGATCTATATATGTAGGGTAGTTATCATTGTGAAGTACTTCATTTTACTCATCTATCCTATCATATTATGCTACTCTTTGCCTCACATCTTGCTTGAGTGTGCAGATTTTCCTCAAAGGAGTTGGTTGGAAGAGACTTTAGAGGGGTTTCCAATCAAAGCCTTCATACACTCCTTGCTTTTAATTTGAATCTAGTTTATTTCTGTTCATTTACACAATATTGTTGTAGCTAACATATCTTAGATAGGTCAAAACTTTCTATATTTCACTTGGAGATTTCATGTGAAAATTTTCTGTGTTTTACACAAAAAAATTTCTTAACATTTTTGTGTTTTGCAGCATTTCCAGCAAGCTTTTGCTTGTTGTTTTTTGCAGATTCTTACCAGGGACAAGGGGAAACGTTGCCGAAATTCACTCTCACAACATCCCCAAGAGTCTCCATTGGTTGGGTAATGAATCCCTCACCTCCTCTCCTTGTAAATTTCATTGTTTTGCTTTCATTTCATCATTTTTGTATCATTCAATACTAATTGTACATTGCCTACACCATGGGTGTGTGATTGGCCAGGCCAACCCCCCAATATCGTTGGGCTAGATTAGTTTTGTCTTTCAAGTAATTTATTTGTTTTGCCCCACTTGTCCATAAGGCAAGGTAGTGTGGCCATATAACAATAATAATCTCATTCCTTTATTTTTCAACCCTCTTTGGCCAATAATGGTAGGCTTGCCTCCACCTTGGCCATTGTGAGTGGTTTGCAGTAACATTGTCTATTTTTACTTTTATTGCCTAATTGTTTTTCAACTCTATTTGGCCAAATATGGTAGGCTTGCCTCCACCTTGGCCATTGTGAGTGGTTTGCTGCAATATTCTCATTTCATTTCTATTGCTTAACTAATATTGCCTACACCTTGGGAGAGTAATCCCCAAAATCGTGAGGTTAGTTGATAATAATGCTTTGATGGTATACATGTTATTATGGTTTAAAATCTATCTAGAGTAGTCATCACACATCCCTCATGTCATTTCTTTCATGTTATTCCCTTTACATATGTTCATCATGTCTTATGGTTTAATGCTTTAGAATCTATCTTAAGTGGTGCAATTCATTTTTTCTTAAGGCATTGGGCCATTTATTTCTTGCAAGCATATGTGAATCATTAAATGGTTTAGGATCTAATTCTTTTAATTCTTTCCAAGTATTTCCTTTTCAAGCACATCTTTTTCAATGAGCTAGCATACATGTGAATGAGTGATTAAGTCTTGAGTTCAATTCTTGTTATCATTCGGCAAGCTGTTCTTGCCTTTCCTTTTTGCAACATTATATGTCCTGATGATGAATGGGATGCCATGTTAATAATGTTTATCTTATGAGATTTTACATTCATGCTATCGTAATGTTCATGGTTTAAATCTTTACTTGTATAACACATCATTTCAAGCACTTTGCAGTTTCGGTTTTGGGCTTAAATCACACTTTTCGGACACTTAAAACACCTCTAAAACACTCCAAACACACCTTAAGACTCACTTGCGAGTCATAATAATCTTTTAGACAACTTAGGATAGCCTAATTCCACCATCTCCACCATCTAAAATGGGTTTGAGGAAAACAACGGAGGGTAGTGGCGGGGGATTGTCTCGTGGCGCTCCAGGTGGGTGTCCTCTCCGAGAAGTACTCTTACTGTCAGGGCTGACCGTGGAAGCTAGGGTGGGCCTCGTTGCCTTACTATCTTGAGCACCCGGAAGCTATTTGGCTATAGGAGGAGGAGGTTAAAGGCTCCACACATAGTTAGGGGGAGGGAATAATAAAATTTACTTAATTTTTAAGAAACTCCTAACCACTTAGTTGCATAGACAATCCATGTGTTTTGGGGGATCTTAGATGAATGTTTAGGAACACACATTGCAAGTAATTTCATGTCTACAAATCTTTAATGCAATCTTATGGTTTGTCCTTCTAAATGTTTTAAATTTTCATGAGCATTTGAAGTTTCCAGATTTATTCATATCTTTTGTTTATGCTTTTATGGTGTGATTCAAGAAGGAGTTGGGTATCCCACTTGGCAAGGCATCATCTTCTTGAATCTTGAGTGCTTTAGTGGTTGCCATTGAAAAGCAGTCCAATAGAGTAAGTTCTATTGGGGCATGCTTGGCTTATGTGATTGATCTCAATTTGAATATTTCCTAAACTTTCACATTTTTGCATCATTGTATATCTTGTTAATTTGTATCTTGTGTATTATCTTGTATCTTTGTAATATCTTTCTTTCATTGTGTAAGTAGTTGTGATATTTAGTTTGTGGGATAGTTCCAACATCTTTAACTTGTAATATTTTGGCAATTGAACACCCTCAAACTTAGTTGACCCATTGCCCAACCTTAGGCACTAGTCATAGTTGACTTAGGGAAAGGGTTGCTTGTCATCTAGTTAATCTTGCACTTTGCATTTGCTGCCTTAGCATCTTAGGCTAGTTTTCCCCCAGCCTTCTAACAAATTAAAACCAACTTCTAGAACGTTAAAGTTAAATCACATCTAGTAACTAGGGTCTACCCCCCTTGGCTTCCCTAGGAGTAAGCCTAGAAGGAAGAGGTTCCAGTCAAGGTAACAGTGTGGACTGTGAACCTAGGCATTGTGCCTCCAAGGTCACACTAAGTGAGCTAGACTTTGCTCACGTTTGCAAGTGTGTATTAGGACAGCAACAACGCCCATCGAGATACTACCTCCCATGGAGGAAGAGGGGCAACTTGTCTTGATTCTGGAAGAGATACTAGATTTTCGAGAGAAGAGGCTCAAGAAGAGAAGTATCAAAGAGTGCTTGATCAGGTGGAAGGATCTACCCATTGAGGATGCCACGTGGGAAAATGAACAAGTGGTAAAGGAAGCAGGTTTGGAATTGCTTGAGGACAAACAATTTATAGCAGGGGAGACTGTAATGTCCCCCACCTCTTAATGAAGAATTTTTGAGAAGACTCAGTGGCCTAGGCATCCCCACTAGGCCATAGTCTCACACTGAGGGGAAGGGTCAACCAAACTAAGGCTATATTCTTAAGTTGACTTGATAAAAATGTGAAAAAGAGTTAAAAGATAATTCAATGAAGGAATATAAGCGTTGGAGGTTGAGTTAGGAGTTAACAATAGGGGTTAACTTAACTCAACATGGAAATAGAAGAAAAGTATAAAGAGGAGGCTGGGTCGCACCTATTATTCATTCTGGATTTTGGTATTTGCTTGTTGATACTCTTGAGCATATAGTTTTGAGGGTTTTGATATTACAAACCCTAGTGAGCAATTCAGTGGTGAAATATTCCACTCGCCTTGCTCCAAGCTTGGTCTCGGGGATGAAATACTCCACCCACACAATTATATCACCATCATCTATTCAGGAGGACTAGTAGGGCCGTACCAGTTGGGTCAGCAGGGTCGTACCAGCTAGGGTTTTCTTGTAGGGGTGCACCAACTATTGAGGAAGACTTCAATCTAGCATTTGGAATAAGCTTGAGGTGTTTCCAGCATTAGGGTTTTGCTTGCAAGCCCTTTCTCATCATTTTGAGTGCTTCTTGGAGGAGTTATCATGTTCGAATCATCTACTGCAGGTTGGGACGATTTCAGGAGGAAGGGTACAACATGTAATTCAATATTTCTCAGATATAGAAGGCTAGAGGCTAGATCTAACCTTGAAACTTCTCTCAAGTGCTTATAGATTCCCGATCTATCATCCAGGAAAGTTTCAGACTATTCAGAGCCCACATTCAGCTAGGCCGTACTATTGGCCATATTCAGGGCTTCAGGAGGGCCATACCATCTTAGGGTTTCTGCAGATTGGAGGAGAAGCTTCAGTGGTTGAGTGCCATACTTCAGGAGGAGACTTCCAGTGTCTTGATCTATCATTGAGGAGGGTTTGGCAGTGTTTGGAGGGCTTCGTCTTCAGGAGGGTCGAGCCCTTGGTGCTTATTGTCTTCAGCAGGCCGTACCAGTTGCTTGAGGATTAGGTCGAAACCCTAGTTTTGCAGTTGAGCATTCATCTTCTATTGCAGCCTTTGGGAGGCTTGATTTATATCTCCAGGAGCATTTTGTATGCAGCTCCATTATTGTCTTGAAGTCATCTACTTCAAATCTGCTTCTCTATTGTATCAGGTGCTTTCTTTCTTATAACAAAGTTCATCTATTTGCTTGTGATTCCTATCTTGTGTAGTGTTGATGATCTTCATGTAATTACAATGATTCTTGTATAAATCTGTGGCTGAATAACGAAATAAACCCTAAGGCCGAAATGTTCAAGGACAACCTGCATACACAAAAGATAATAATCAAATCAGTGATTAGTTAGTGATTCCGAGCAAAAAATTGGCTTGGGATCATTACAGTTGGTGGACCAGCAGTTGGAGGAGTACTTCCGTTGTACTGGATAATTGGGATTGGGTGATGACTGCAGGCAAGTATTTATCATGGATACCGATGGACGAGCTTCGAGTCGAATCCTTGGGATTGACCAAAGCGTGTGATATCTTCCAGTCCTACAGTCAGCTATAGATGTTTCTGTTAGCCTTTCCCAACACTTTTATCATAGACAATAGCATGAGGAAAGATAGACAGTGGCAAAGGACACAGGAGAAGTTAGAAGGGATTGGAAGTGATAAACTTCCAAGTTTTCCATGGGATCCAGGAGTTCATTTTGTTAGTAGATTGTTTCACTTTATGATGACCCAGGTTGTGCAACAAAGCCACATACTCCACCTTGGGTTGGTTTGGAGTGGGCCTGCAGGGACTTATCCTATGGAGCGAGGCAATTTCTCCCTCTTAATCATCATGATCGATCATGGAGATGATTGGGCAGGTACTACTTCCACAGATATATTTTTACAGATGCAACTTCTGGAAAACAGGTCCAATTGCCACAGGTATTTCAACTTGAGGATCCAGGAGTGGGGGATCCAGTATATATACAGGGAGTAGTCAGGCATGGTCAGCGTAGTGCAGCGCCAGCATGGTGATCTTCGACAGAGACTAGCATGGGACCCAGTGATTGCAAGTTTGAGAATTTCACTTACTGATAGGGGCAAGTGGAACTTTGCAGGGGAAATTTGTTTTGACTATCCATTGAGCTTTAGTGTTGAGGAGAGCACATCACTTGAGGTTGTCTCACAGAGGTCTTGCAGTAACTCATTCTACTATCAGCATGTGCAGTTGATGGAGGCCGTGTTGATCTTGGTAGGGACTTGGAGGATGGACTCATTACGGGATGGGGCCATGTGTCATGGGCATGAGATTCATGGAGTTGATATATTTCAGGACTATGCTTCACAAGGTATTGCAGTTCACTTCCTGATATGGAACCCAGGGGGTGGAGTGTATGATAGTTCATCTCTGGATGGGACCTACTGTGTGTCCCATAGGTGGACATGGGACCTGTTATCCCCGATATCTAGGGATAACTAGGAGATCATGTCTCGAGGCCCACATGGTCCTAGACATGGAGTACCGAGAGCAGATCGACTTGAGCATGGCCCTGGAGGGCTCATCTTTCTTCTTCTCAGCCAGACTTGTCCTGTCAGCAGTAGCAGATTCCATCACTACCGGCCTGGGCTTGCATCGGAGAGGACTCTTGCTCCATGAGGTAATTGGTCCGAGGTATCATGGTATGTGTCATATTTGATCATTATGACATTCTTATATATGCATTAGGTTCCTTTCATTTCGGATGACTGCTTGGATCTTACACTAATCCACTTGACCACTGTTGGGGTAATTGATGGGGTAACTTAGCAAGTTGGTATTCATGGGTTTTGGTTAGCCACCAAAGGGGGTTTGCAGAGCCATCGTCCGCTCCCATCATCCTATCACTTCTACATCTTATACCCAGCTCATCCATCCCATTCCCCTAGTCTGGCCATTAGGAAGACCTCTCAGGGTACATTTTGTCTTGTGGGAAGAAGGGGCTAAAGGCCCAGGGGGTAAAAGCAGCTGGTAAAAGATAAAAGCCATAGAAAATAAAACCTAGAGATGCTTCGCCCAAGGGATCCCCGAGAAGGCAATAAAAAGCCTCTCGATAAGAAACTGAGGGACCCTAAAAAATGATAAATAAATAAATGCAAGACCTAACCAAGAGGATGGGAGGTCTCATCACGAGCTGGCCCATTATGTTCATAGGTATTTAGCAGTATGACATTGCCATTATCTGGTCACCAAACCAGGGAAATGACCTTTGGTTGCATGGCCAAAGGAAAGGGGGTCTCATCACGAGCCAGCCTTCTCATTTCTGCGAAGATACTAGTGGGTAACGCTGTCAAATCTGGCCACCAAGCCAAGGCAGTGTCCTCTTCGTCAGACCTTGTAGTAAAAAAGCAATAAAAGAGAGATAAGGCAATAAAGGGCTTGGAAAAAGTGCATCCATGACGGATACAACTCGCCTCCTACAAAGGCACCCACAGACAACACCAACCCTGGGTCTTACTATAACTGGACATCCCTAAAACCATATCACCTCATTACACATGGCTTGAATGATCCTTTGAGGAAACTTTCCATCTCTTGTGGGTATTAGCCCAATAGGTTGTTCTCTTGGTTTCCTCGGCTTTGTATAGTAGAT
>ML856577.1:14163-25801 GCA_009831015.1 Picea engelmannii
TCCCCTTAGGGTTTTGACTTGGTGGCCTTGCCATTGCAACACCATCAAGCCTAACTCTCCCGTCCTTAGATTTAGATTCTCCCAAGCCATTAGCCTTACTCCTTGACTCCATTTACCCAAGGCACTAGTCTAAGAACTAAAACTTTGAGGTTTTCATGCTTAAATTTTCCTTCAAACTTTCTTAATTTGAAACCCTAACTAACCCTAGCCAATTCACTAACCCTAACCCTAGGATGACGTCTTGGCCTTTTTGAACTCTTGTTTGCTCCAAAAGTTGTGGCTAGGTCATCCCTTGATAGCCATAGAGGTGTTAAATATTTTCATTGGTTGAAATTGCAAAACGTTTACCTCTTTGCCTTTCAAACTAACCCCAATTTAGGGCTGACGTCACCTTTGTAGCAGCAGAAATATTGATGATATCTAGCCTCTTTTAACCATTGTTTAGGTGTAAAACTTTGTGATTTGGTTGGCACTAAAGTGTAGATTACTTTCCTTGGCCTATTGTGCAAAACGTTCACTTTTTGCCTTCCAAAAACTAGCATGAATTAGGGCTGACGTCACACTATTTCTGCATAGTGACGCAACAATAATATTTATATGAGCAGATTTGCATTGTGATAGTACAAAGACTTGATTTTACACATTGAATGCATTTATCTCTTGTGTATTTATTGAAGAAGTGATATTAATATAAGCTTTATTGCAATCATTGACTTCGTCAATAATTACTCTCATTAATGCTCATATATGTTAAAAATAGTCATTAATGCTTTGAAGTACTAACCACTGCAGCACATTCTTTAGTTTTATTTGTCTTGTCTCACAAACAGGTGCCATTCAGTGGAAGATCTTCTCCTTGACTATCGTTATTGGCAGTAATCTGTGAAGGGAAGCTTACCTTTACCTTTGAAACCTCAAAACTTGATCCTTCTCCTTCAGAACCCCAGATTACTAGGGACATCTCCCTTGGGATTAGCCACCCTAAATAGAAAGAGCTCCCCATCAAAGTGATAGTGGGTGGGGAAGCTCCTGTTACGCCAGTTTGAAGCCTTGACTCAAGCTAACCTAAACCCTTCCTACAAACAGTGCGATAACAGGACCTCGGTATTGTATTTGGATGGGTCCAGTTATTGCATGAGGACAAGCAATATTCTAGCAGGGAGGACTGTAATGTCCCCACTTTGGGACATCAGGGCATTACAGGGTGTTATGATGACCAAAGTAGCCAGATGGAGATTATAACGAGTACAAGAGCTATCGAGGGATATTTTGGGGTCTGTCTTGCATTGCTCACCCTATTTCATCATTATGATCCATTCCGCACATATTGTCTTTGATTCCATTGCATTCCAACGATTTCCATGATTTTGAGTATTTTGAACTATAGCTTAATTAAATTCATTGGAGAGGTCATTCTGGGTAGAATACTTGGAAGAAACTCTCAATGTAATAGCTCATTGGAATTAGGAGGAACAACACTACAGGATAGGATGATGAAAAGTGGCTTTCAGTGGCCAAGGAATCCACAAGGAGAGATAAGGTGCTTTTCAAAGGTAAAAGAGGTAATTAATTAATTAAAGTGATTTAATTAATTAATTAATAATTAATAAAGAAAAAGTCACTTTGGAGGGACAAGGTGAGCAGGAAGGATAAAAGAGAGGAAAGGGCCTCTATTCTCTCATTCATGTGATTATCAATTTTGATATCTGGCTTCTAGCTAGTGAGCCCATGCCTAGGGGGTTTTGAGGGTTTTGACTTAACAAACCCTAGAGATCAACTCGGTGGTGAAAGATCCCACCCAACTTGGTCCAAGCTTGGTCACGGGGGTGAAAGATTCCTCCCTCACCATTCTACATCAGATCTACTCAGTTTCAGGAGAGTTCTACACCAACCATAGGTACAGAAAGAGAGAGGGCACACTCTTGAGGGTTTCCAGCAAGGGGGGCACAATTGTGGAGCTAGAACCATTTATTTTGGCTGAGGAGAAGAGATTTCGGGAATTCCAGTTATTGGGTTTTCTTTTCAGGTTCCATAGCGCCATTCTTGGTCTTTTCAAGGGGTATTTTGGTGGAGGTTTGATTTACATTGAGAATGGGACGATTTCCCCAAGAGGAGGGCGCATCATTCTTTGGAGGGAGGCTATATCCAAGAGTCTGACATGGCTGTTGGCGATTTGAGCACTTGGGTTTTCCTTGCAGTGTCCCAATCTATCATTTTAGTGATTTTTGGGAGTGTTTGGAGGTCTCTAGGAGAGAGGCCGAATTATTGATCTTCATTCATCCAGGAGGGCGCAAGCCAGATTAGGGTTTTGTGCATTTAGTGGTGCAGAACTTCATTATTCATCTTGAGACTTCACCAGGGGTTCGACATTGACCCTATCTACAGTTTGGCATATTCATCGGAGGGTTTGGTGGTCTTTGGCAGCAGGGCCAAATTGTTGAGGGTATCCAATCTTCCAGTAGAGCGTGACCTATCCAGTTGGGGGTTTGGCACTTCCTACATCCCAGATATCGTCCTTTTATTCATGCATGGTAGTCTGTGGCCTTTGGAGGCTTGTATCTTCTCTCTTGATATTGATTGAGGGCCATCCTCATTTTGTTATGCTCTCTTATGCTATATTGTACCAGATATGCAGATCTATCATATCAGTTCTTCTACTACTATGAATAAAGATCATATCTAAGGTATTTTGAGTTATCTCTTATATTGTTGACATTGTATCTGGTTGAGGTATGTTCCATTATTCTATCTTCTTTATTATTGTTGCAAACACACATTAAAATCATCAGTATAACCCTAGCATAACCTAAAGGACCATAATAAGAAAAGTGTTTGAAAAAATTCCACAACCAGAAAAAGTTTAAAAAATCATGCAAAACGTGATGTTCTTGGCATCTTGGCTCGGGAACATTACAGTTGAAATCCCACCAGATGGATGTTGAGACCCCAATAGGGGGCAGAGATAGATCAAAGGGCTTGCACCGGAGAAGAGGAGGACATTCCACCAGAGACAACTTAGCATGCCTATACCCACGGCGGTTGTGTCGTTTCCACCAAGATGTTGGCCTTGGAAGGCCCATGATGTCACCCAGGACACTCATGACGTCATCCAATGCTTGTGGAGGTTTTGGGAGGCAGTTGTGGAAGTTGTGGCAGCTTTCGGAGGCCCACGGGGGCCTGAATTTTTGCTCCAGGAGGCCAACGTTGCCCTAAAAGGGGCTAACGTCACCCTAAAAGGGCATGACATCTTCATTTATGCTTGATTTAGGGTTTTATTATGACATTTAATGCAAAACAATATTGTTATGTATTTTTTTCCTTGTCAGCCTTTTGTGACCTAAAATTTAATTAAGGTCATTGGTATGGTATAAGAGAGCTAAAACTCTCTTTTATTCATCATCTTTCACTCACACTTGTGTGAGGTCTGAAATTTTCGGCCCCTTTAGGATTTTTGGCTGAAATTACTAGTGCGCACTTGTTGAAGAAGGCTTATTTTTGGCAATTTTCTTCGTGGAAGGTTTACAGCTAGGGTTTTGCTTGATGAATGCTTGGTAAATGTTCATGAATTTATGTAATCCTTCCCTTACTTGAATGGTTATGGTATTTTTACTTGCATTTTGTTAATGAAATTTGTTGGAATAAACCCTAGGAAATAAGCACATGTTGGTGTTCTTATTTAATTCCCTACTAAGATTGTGCCAAGGAATTTTTTACCTGTTGAAGACATTGTTGGGGCCTTGCCATTGCAACACCCTACCTTTGTTGTTCATCTAAGCCGATTTTACTTTGTCATTGAGCTATAGAAGGAGGAAAACGTGCTAAGGCCTAGGGTTGCCTACACCTTAGTAAACCGTTTTCCCATAGGGTTTGATGGTTGAAGCCTTGGCTTACCAACACCTCACCATCAAACTTCTCTTGTCTTTGGCCTTTCCATTATCATATTGTCCTTCAACTCTTGCCACTATTTTGACTCCATTTCCCTATAAACGCACTAATCGAAGACCTTTATGCTTAAGTGCCTTGATCACAAACTTCAAAACCTTTGAACAATCACTAACCTACTAACCCTATTTGTTTCTATCATCCATTTGATTTATGATTATACTTTGCAGCACTTAATACTTCTTTAAAGCAATTGAAAGATTGGATAATGCATAGTAATCTTTGCTTCTAATGAATGTTGATATTGTGACAATGATGATAAAAGCATTAATTGTGAACTAACCTATTCTGGCTATTGCATTATACATCATTGATTGCTTCATCAATAATATTAGTCAATTGCTTTACTTTAGAAAGTCCAATTATATGAAGTACTAACCAATAAGTGATCTTGCGAATATATAGTTTTGTTGTTGCTTTGTTCCGGGCATGTACGTTTTTGGTTACTATTTATCTTTATTGGTTGTTTAGCCAGACTTTCTGATCGGTGGTGACTTGTGAGGGGGAAACTTTTACTTAGCCATAAACCTTTGCCTTCTCAAAACCTCAGGTCATCGAGGACGTCTCCCCTAGGCCTACCACCCTAAATATAAAGAGTTATCCTATTAAGGTGACAGTGATAGGATAGTCTCCAGTTTCATCAGTTTGTCTTTCTTTTACCTTTTCTTTGCTTCCAAGTACAAACTATGCGATAACAAGCCCTTTAGGGATCAACATAAAGGTCGTTGTGAGTTGTTCCACCCATTATTACACTTTGTTGTATTTTATTGTATTTCAGGGTAAGTTCAGCCTAGTCTTCTCCTTGAAGATAGCAATTTTAACCATTAATACACCACCTCCTTCATTTATAACATCATCTCATTCAAGTGACATTATTCATTTTTTGGCCTAAGGCCACCTATACTATTTCACTCTATGTTTGTTGCACACTTTCTTGATGTCTTATGTGTTCATCATTAACGCGACATTATATTTTTTCTTTCTTATCTTATTCGATAAGGGTTTGTTGGACAATTCATCATAGATCCTCTACCTCGTGATTTCTAACATGGTATGAAAAGCTAGTGTGGATTTTTCTTCCTCTATCCAACACTCTTAGAAGAGTTTTTTCCAGTCTGAAATTAGGGTTGCAGCTCTACTTCAAGATTGTTACAAATCTGAAATTAGGGCTTTGAGCACCCTATCTTTCAACAACAACATCTCTACTTGGCAGTATTTTTTTTGTCTTTTGGCGAATTTAAGTAAGTTGTTGCAATTTTGGTTGCTCCTCAACATCAATACACTATTTTTTCCCTAATTCTGCCACAAGTTGTTACAAATATACACTGGGATTGTGGCATCCATGGATGGTAAATGGGTTTTTCCAAACCTCAATAGGGTTAAAAATCATGCATTGGTAGTTCAAATGGAAACTCTACTTCACTTTAAAGGTTTCTAGATGTATTTGGAGAAGCCATTTTCAGTTGCGATTAATGACATCTATGATCTCATGTGTCTGAAGAAGGATTAGGCTCTTGGATTGATCACGTCGTACATGGAACCTGACCTTCTCCATCAAACAAATATCACAGCTCCAAAGAAGGTTTGGGATTTCCTTGCACACCCTATTGTAGAAATATTGAGAATCACACAATTAGTGCAAATTCCAAATTGGGATTTCGACAGTACAAGGATGTACAACTGTTATAATTGTGTTTATCCAACCACCAAGATGAAATGCCCTCTAAGCATGATTCTCTTAGAGCTCAACACCTCTCCTACATTATGGTGTGCTCTTCAACAAGATATTAGTCCAATGCTACCTCTTCCACGGTGGCTTCCAAGAGTACTCATGTAAGGCATTCCCCCTCTAACTATATGCCACATGTCATCTCATGCGCTTAATGCTTCTCCATAAGTGCCAATGTAATTAATTAATACAAAGATACATAGACTTTTCCTCCCTTCATATATAAAATAGGTGAGGGAGTCTAACATAAAGCAACGGCTTATGTCCATACAAGTAACACACAAGGAAACCCCACATGGAGAGCTCTATAGTACATAGATGTACATGTGTCATACTCGAATTTATCCAACCCCTGAGATGAATCACCTTCTAAGCATGATTCTCTTAGGGCTCAACACCTCTCCTCTGGGATGGTGTGCTTTCCAACAAGTTATTAGTCCAATGCTACCTCTTCTATGGTGTCTTCCAAGTCTCCTCATATAACGCATTCCCCCTCTAACTATGCGCCACATGTCCTATAATATGCCTAATGCTTCTCCATCTGTGCCAATGTAATTAGCATGCTCCAATGCTTGTCTTCAACATCAATATCCAACTCCAAAACCAATCTCCATGAATTATGCTCCTCAAGCCAAGCGTCCTCGAGTCAAGTGTATAACCTCTAAGGTGTATCACACATGGTCCGATGCTCCTAGGGTTAAATTCCCTCTTCCAAGTGCCTAATGCTCCTCCTCCTAGGTAGGTACCTCTCCTAATCAAGCAACCAACTCCCCATTGTCTGCACCCAATGGGATAGTCATCATGTTGATTAGGGTAACAACCTCCTAGGTAAGGGTGCCATACAAATAATCTAACCAAGGTCAAGCATCCATCGAAATTGAGTCATCCATATGTCTCTGAATCATCGCCAACACAATGAAGAATTACAACATTTATCATTGAGTGCTAACGTGTAAAGAGAAAAACTGTGTGCTAGGGTTTCAAGAAGCCTTCAAAGGTGTGCCCGAGCATTAGAAGCCTCGACATGGCAGGTTGAAGATTCGTCAAACCCTATAAGGGTTTTATGGAGTAATACCTTAATTAGGACTTGCTCAAGGTAAAAGCCTATAAATATAAGAGAATTTCATTTGGTAGAGGCATGGTTGGAAGTGTGGGAGTTCCCCTCCAATCCTATATAAAGATCTTTTCGAAGGAAGAAGTCAAGGGGCATTTCAATGTAAGGATCTCCATCTTTCTTTTGTTTTTCTTAGGTTGATTTGGGTGCTGAAAATTACTTGTACATATATGCTAGTGTAATCTTGGAAGAAGGGAAAGTTTGCACCAACAAGAAGACATTAGGGTTGAGAGGAAACCCTCCATTTGTCTTGTTGATATTTGAATCTATCAAAACCCACACAACAAAACAAAGAAAAAACAAAAGAGAAAAAGAAAAGTAACGTGAAAGAGGCCCGAACGACTCAATATGGCAAAGCAAAGTTGTAAAAGGTTTGAAGCTATTAGTAGTGACAAAAGGATGCAATCTCACCGATAGAACCTTCACAATGTTGAGACACACATTATTACACTTTGTTGTATTTTATTGTATCTCAGAGTAAGTTCAGCCTAGTCTTCTCCCTGGATATAACGATTTTACCCTGACAAAGTGGTATAACTACACCACCTCCTTCATTTATAGCAACATATCATTCAAGTGAGTTTATTCCTTTTTTTTGCCTAAGTTCACATATACTATTTCACTCTACTTCTGTTGCACACTCTCTTGAAGTCTTATGTGTCCATCATTAATGTGGCATTATATTTCAGCTTGCTTATCTTATTAGATTAGGGTTTCTTGGAGAATTCATCATAGATCCTCTACCATGTGATTTCTAATATGGTATCAAAGCTAGTGCAGACTTTTCTTCCTCTATCCAACACTCTTCGAAGAGTTTTTTCCAGATTTGAAATTAGGATTGCATCTCTACTTCAAGATTGTTACAGATTTCAAATTAGGGCTTCCATCACCTTATCTTTCAACAACAACAATTTTAATGGGTTTTTACCCTCATCTTCCCTAGCACACCTCTACTTGGCAGTTTTTTCTTTGTTTTTTGGTGAATTAATGTAAGTTGTTGCAATTTTGAGATCTCCTCAAGAACAATACACTCTTTTTTTTTCTTAATTGATCCACAAGTTGTTATAGATCTAAACTGGTATTACTGAGTGCTCATGTGTAAAATGGAAGAGGGTGTGCTAGGGTTTCAAGAAGCCTTCGAAAGTGTGCCCTAGATATGAATCCTCCAAATGGAATGTTTAAGATGCGCAAACCCTACTGGGGCTTTATGGAGGAATGCCTTAGTTAGGACTTGCTCGAGGTAGAAGCCTATAAATATAAGAGAATTTCATTTTCTTGAGGCATGGTTGGAAGTGTGGGAGTTACGCTCCAATATTAGTTAAAGATATTTTGGAAGGAAGAAGTTAAGAAACCTTTCAATTTAAGGATCTTCGTCTTTCTTTGGTTTTTCTTAGGTTAATTGGATGGCTGGAAATTACTTGTAAATATATGCTAGTGTAATCTTGGAAGAATAACAATTTTCCTCCAACAAGAAGACATTAAGGTCGAGGAGAAACCCTCACTTTGTCTTGTTAATATTTCCTTCTATAATTTTTTACTTAGGGTTGTTGACACCATGTTCATGCCTTTCCATAACCAAGGATGAAAGTTAAGAGTGGCACGTTTAGGTCCTCTTGATCTTGTGTTGAAATCAAATTTGAAAACCTGATGTATTGTTCGTTGTTCATTCAATAAGAATGATGCCCCACTTTCTCTACTTCATTTATGGTTTTATATCTGGCTTCTCTTTAATTGCCCATGGCTGGGCATTATTAATTAGTTGATTTTGTAATTGTTGTGAGGAGCATCTTTGGAAGGGCCCTTCTTTAATTTTATGCATATTGAAGTAAATCAATGTGGTTTTTTAGATTCTATTTATAACAACCTAACTATATCTCCTTCCATATTGTTCAAACCTTCTCGATCATTGATCCCAATTCCCTCTCCCAATTGGATAGGAAAGTCCCCGCAATCTACCATCCATTAATTTCTAAAGAAAATCTTAAAAAATCTTTTCTAGGGTGTCCCCCTTGTGCAAGAAATGAACCGAACTAAAGTGAGAGGAAGATTTGTTGTGGTGACAGTGGACAACTCTCCTAAGCGTCTGTAGGGTTCAACTTCATTCGGGGACTTGAATATCTTTAAGTGAAAATCTAGGAGGTAATGAAGCCCACTAAACAAAACAAAGAAGAAAAGAAAAGTAAGGTGAAACGGGCCCGAATGAGTCAATATGGCAGAGCAATGTTGTACAAGGTTTGAAGCTATTAGTAGCGACAAAAGGATGCAATCTCACCAATAGAACCTTCACAATATTGAGATATTTTGGCTAATATTCCCTCGTGGTCACGTTTTATCCCACTATGTGGGTAGTTGAGGCCCTTTATGGATCGAGACTTAGGGGTAGTTGTGGGTTGTTGCACCCATTATTACACTTTGTTGTATTTTATTGTATTTCAGGGTAAGCTTAGCCTAGTCTTCTCCTTGGAGATAACAATTTTACGCGTAAATACACACCTTCTTCATTTATAACATCATCTCATTTAATTAATTAAATCACCCTTGGGATTTGCGCCCCCATATGGGGAATACGTCCCCCTTCCCACGTGAGATTTGGAAACTCCCTCAAATTGAAGCGTGGGTCCCTTATTCCACATATGTGCCTTTCCTCCACCTCTGACATGCCATTTAGGCATGTTCCATACACATCCCTCCACACTCCTTCCTAATCCTCACGTATTTCCTTTGAGACTCACGCTTTCTCTATTTGGAAATTGGAAACATCAAGCTTGAAATTGGAAATTACTTGGAAGGAAAGCGTGGGTCATCTCTTCAGCCAATACACCTCTCTTGCCTTGCTTTCTCACTCTCCAACTCACTCACATTCCATTTCTCTTCAACCTAAAATCTCACGCCCTCATTGATTGATTTTCCTCATTGAGTTGTCTTTTCCCTTGGATGTTTGACACTTGTCAAAGATCCAAGAGGGGTCTCCTTAACTTCTCATGCTATTTAAGAGACCTCTCACTCCCTCATTATTGACCATTCTTCACAGTATTGTTATGCTACCCAATTCTCTCCATCCCCCTCTCTCTTTCTCTCATTATTGTCATCTTGTTTCACTGGTTTTGGTTCTTGAAGAGCTTGGAACAACTTTCTTGCTACAACCTCTTCCCATTGGATAATAGAAGAAATAGCTTTGGAGGAACTGCGGTGTTCAATATTTGTGTGGATGTGCCACTTATGTATGAGGTGATATTGCTCATTGTTTTCAATATTTTTGTGTTATTAAGTAGTATCACTAAAGTAAAACTATGTTTTCTTGGCTAGGATAAGTAAAACTGTGTTTGCTTACCTATTTGCATTGCATGCATTTTTAATACTAACTTTGTTGTATTATTGATTGCATGAAGTCCATTGTTACTTTTATTTCACAGTTTATTGGAAGTTTTGCAGGTCATCTCAAAGGATTTGTTGGGATAAATTCAAGGACAAATTTACCCTCATCTTCACTTAAACTTCACAAGCATTTTCTGTTCTTCTTCCTCCTTCTATCATATTCAATTTTTGGCATCTAACTTGCTTAGATAGGACAATTTAATCAATATAAAATTCTGGTTTTTATATGTGGGAAGTTTCTGTTGAAAAACGGAAATTTCATAACTTTCTTGAGTGTGTTGCAACTTGCAACACAAATAAGCAAGCAATGTACAGATCTCTGTCTTTCTTTTGTTTTTCTTAGGTTGATTTGGGTGTTGGAAATTACTTGTACATATCTGCTAGTGTAATCTTGGAAGAAGGGAAAGTTTTCTCCTACAATAAGACATTAGGGTTGAGGGGAAACCCTCCCTTTGTCTTGTTGATATTTGCATCTATCAAAACCCACTCAACCAAACAAAAGAGAAAAATAAAAGTAACGTGAAAGAGGCCCGAACGAGTCAATATGGCAGAGCAAAGTTGTACAAGGTTCGAAGCTATTAGTAGTGACAAAAGGATGCAATCTCAGCGATAGAACCTTCACAGTGTTGAGACACACATTATTACACTTTGTTGTATTTTATTGTATCTCAGTGTAAATTCAGCCTAGTCTTCTCCCTGGATATAGCAATTTTACCCTGACAGAGTGGTATAAATACACCACCTCCTTCATTTATAGCGTCATCTCATTTAAGTGAGTTTATTCCTTTTTTCATTCTACTTGTGTTGCACACTCTCTTGAAGTCTTATGTTTTCATCCTTAATGCGGGATTATATTTCAGCTTTCTTATCTGATTGGATTAGGGTTTCTTGGAGAATTCATCATAGATCCTCTACCATGTGATTTATAACATGGTATCTGTTATCCCCACTTTTTAGGGATAACTAGGAGATCATGTCTCGAGGCCCACAGGTCTTAGACATGGAGTACCGAGAGCAGGATTGACCTGAGCATGGCCCTAGAGGGCCCGCCTTTTCCTTGTTCATCATCTTTTGTCTTGTCAACAACAGAAACATCCATCACCATCGGCTTGATCCTATATCAGAAGAGGTTCTTGCTCCATGAGGTAATTGGTCCAGGTATCATGGTCTGTGTCACTTTTGATCATTGAGACCTTTAAATATATGCATTTGATTCCTTTGAACATGGAGAACATTAGGAAATACGTTGAACATGGAGAACAGGGGAAGACAAAAGGATAGAGAAAAGGGCTCAGGAAACCGCGGAAATTCTAGGAAGGGCAGATCCAAATCCAGACTTGGAAAGATAGAGTGTTGGAATTGTGGGAAGAAAGGACATCTGAAGAAACACTGCAGAGCTCCAAAGAAACAAAGAGATGGATAGCAGGAGAGAAATCAGGAAGCAAATGTAACAGGTGATGTGTTACAAGATGCTTTGA
>ML856577.1:25901-53451 GCA_009831015.1 Picea engelmannii
TGGAAAAGATACACACTAGCCAGAATCCTGCAGACATGTTAACAAAGGGAGTAACCAGGGAGAAACTGAGTTCCTTCTCAGTTTCAGTTGGTCTTCAAGAATGAAGATGAAGATGAGAAATTTTCCAGGTCCAAGAAGGTTCAAAGTCTAGCATATAAAACAGCGGTGGAGTTGTTGAGATCAGTCTCCAAGTGGGAGATTGTTGGTTGTGGAGCCTGATTATCTTGTTGATTCAGAGGTCCTTGCTTTCAGCCGTGTTTTCACCCCATGTAGTATTTACACCCCAGAAGTATGTACACTCTTCCACCCGGGGGAGTGCAAAGGGGGGTACCCCCTCTGTGGGGTCTGGGGGGGCTATCCCCCCAGCTGGGGGGTCTGGGGGCAAGTGGGGGTTCGGGGGCAAAGCCCCTGAAGAAAAAATTGCCTTGTAAAAGTATATTGTAATTTCATTGTAAATCTGGACCGTTCATTATAAGGTCGCAGATCTAACGGTAGAGATTATGTTAGGGTTTTTTGCCCTAGAAGGCAACCCTCTTTTATGAGGGAAATGTATTGTGGCTAGGGATGATGGTGAATATTGTATTCTGAGAGAGGAGACTGTGAGAGAAAGAAGAGGAAGTTACAACGGGTTTTGCTGTAGGTTGTATCCCTTCATTTGTTGGATAATAATACAGGAAGGACCTGGCTTCTCTAGTGGATGTAGCCCACACTGGGTGAACCACGTAAATCTGTGTCTCTCTTGTATTGTGTCTCTACATTTGTTTTATTTTATTCCTCCGCGGTCCTGTTTTTCTAACACTCTCTCCCCTAGGGTTTTGATTTTGGGGTCGTGCCTTAGCAACACCTCAAAACTCTTCCCTCTAGTCCTTGAAATCTTGCCTCTTTTGACCTGTGTGTCCTTCACTTATTAACTCCATTCTACCCTAAGGCAATGATCTAAGACCTCAAACGTTGAAGTAGAACTTGTTCTAAACTCTCTCAAAGCTTTTGAATTGAAACCCTAAATACACTAACCCTAACTCTAGCTAACCCTACTAACCCTAAGTTGCTGACGTCATCCTTGGTTATTACATCTTAATGCAACAATGTTTTATTTTATGAGCAATTGAATGGTAGTTACAAGCATTAATTGAGTTGAGTATTGATTGGTTGCATTGAATGTCATATCATTGTAGTATCTATCGGTGAAGTGACAATACTTTTATTGTTATTTTGTAAACATTGACTTCGTCAACATTTACTTTCAAATTGCTTATATTGAATGTCAGATAGTCTTTGATATACATGAAGTACTAACCAGAGCCTGCATATATCAGTTTATTGTTGCTTTGTTCTCGGGTAGGGATTCTACTTGGTTATCTATGTTGGCTATAAGACGGACTATTTGTTTTGGTGGTGATCTGTGAAGGGGAAACTTGTCATTTTTTGATCATCCTTTAGCCTCTTCAAAACCCCAGGTCACCGGGGACGTCTCCCCTAGACCTCACCTCCCTAAAGAGAAAGAACCTTCCCATCATGGTGACATTGGGTGGGATAAGTTCCTGTTACACCAGTTTGGCCCTCTATATTCTAGTCTTTCTTCCTAACTACAAACTGTGCGATAACAATATCAAAGCTAGTGTGGACTTTTCTTCCTCTATCCAACACTCTTCGAAGCATTTTTTCCAGATCTGAAATTCGGGTTGCAACTCTACTTCAAGATTGTTACAAATCTGAAATTAGAGCTTCCAGCACCTTATATTTCAACAACATGTGTACTAGGTTTTTACCCTCATCTTCCCTAGCACACCTCTACTTGGTAGGTTTTTCTTTGTTTTTTGGTGAATTTATGTAAGTTGTTGCAATTTTGATTGCTCCTCAAGAACAACACACTCTTTTTTTTCCTTAATTGAGCGACAAGTTGTTATAGATCTACACTGGTATTACTGAGTGCTCATGTGTAAAAAGGAAGAGGGTGTGCTAGGGTTTCAAGAAGCCTTTGAAAGTGTGCCCTAGATATGAAGCCTCCACATGGAATGTTTAAGATGGTCAAACCCTACTGGGGCTTTATGGAGGAATGACTTAGTTAGGACTTGCTCAAGATAGAAGCCTATAAATATAATAGACTTTTGTTTGCTAGAGGCATGGTTGGAAGTGTGGGAGTTGTTGCCGTCCTAATACACACCTGGGTTAACGTGGAAGAAACCTTCAATCCACTTGGTGTGTGCTTGGGGGAAAGTCTCGAGTCAAGGTGCTGTCACCTGATCCTCAATTCCTCCGTCTAGGCCAACTCCTAGTGAAGCCAAGGGGGGTAGTCCCTATAAAAATGAATCTAAGGCTTTTCTAAACTAAGAAAGAAAAGACACTTAATCTAGGAGTTTATTGCTTGAAATAAAATTAGATCATTCAACACTTAGCATTTATCATCATCATAAAAATACTTTGCTCATAAGACATTCATAAATCAAAGGATACAATATCTGCAATATCCAAGAGCATACAAGAAGATTAGACAATATGCATAAGTGTAACTGCTCACATAAGGTAAATTGAATGTACTTTTAACCAGTGCCTTAAAAGGAGTCATGGGCAATGTAGATGGAAGATTTTATTAAGGTAAATTTTGTATTTAGTTAGTGAAGAGTGTTTGGCCCCTTAGGAAGTTTGTTCTTTTCTTGGACTTGCTGAGAGTTTACTGAAACCCAATGGTCTCACCAGTAAACTCATCAAAAGTGTTGGATGTACAACATGGTAAACCGTCTTACTTCGCAAGTCACTTTTAGGCCTTTTAATCCCAATGAACTAGCAACTTAAGAGATTGTCCTATTAAACTAGCAAGGTTCAATTACTTGATAAAAGCTTGAAATAGATAGATCACACACCCTTCTTTGTAAATGAAGTACTTGCACAAACACTTGAAAGTGTAAAGATGGAATTGCAACAATTAAATGTATGTACCCTGCTTTGTAGTTGAGAAAAGATTTACAATATACTGTTGGAAATTTAAACATTGTTGCAAGATTGATTTGAAAAAGGAAAGTACTTGAAGCAAAGCTAACTAAGCATGCATAAAAGACTAATATTTGGTTAACATGCATAAAGAATTAGAGTGTTGTAGTGTGTTTGATGTATTTGACTTGTGTATTTTATTAATAGATTTTAAGCATGCATCAATCACAAAAATAAAAACCACACCAACAACACAAATCCCCCTAACGAGGATGAAGAAACTGGGCACAAAGGGCCCTCTTTTATTGCACTATTACAACAGAGAACCAATGTTCTCTTTAAGCTTTTATCTTGTTTAGAAATAAAGGGATCCTTATAATTGGATCGTTTTAGAGGAATAGAAGAAAAAGATAGAAAAGGAAAACTTCGTCGGACAAAGCTAAAACCGCCCAGGGTCCCCCAGGAGCCTTGATTTTGCCAAAAACTGGCAGAACCTCCTCTTGAAACTATATTTGTTGCAAGTAAACAACAAGTAAACAAAGTTATAAAATGACCAGAAAATATTTTAGACAATAAAAAGTTTTGGAAAAAGTTTTGGAAAAAATTCAAGGCAAAATGCAAAAAATTTTAAGACTTTTGAGCAGTTTGCATGGTCAGAACTTAGGCTCTTTTGGATGCTTCTTTTTTCTGTTTTAAAACAGCAAACACAAGGAATCCAATTATCTTTATCAGAAACTTAAAACTAAGCAACAAAAATGATCCCAGTTCTAGATGAAAAGATAAAAAAAAGTTGCCTAAAACTTGCCTAGATCTATCCTTTGAAATTTGAAAAATTCTAGCTTAGATCTAGCAAACAATGCATGCAGAGTTTAGATGTTTAAAAATGAAATATAGACTTGTTCTAAGTTGCTTGCAATCAAAGAAAAGAATGGGGAAAAGAAGTTTATCAGTTTTTCTGGAGCTTCCGTCTGAGCCTGGAACTTTTGGGCTATGGGATTCTCTTGGTATGAAGAAGAGGGAGCTTGATCTTGGAATCTTTTGGACGAAGACGATGGAAACCACCACCTATCAATCCTCCAATCTTGAGGAACCTACAGCTGTACACTTCAATCCTGCAAAAAATTGTTAAAGATCTTCCCTACACAACACAGCTCACACACGCATGTTAATTTAACTGAAAATAAAGCATGCAGTGTAAAAGTCTATGAAGTAAAGAAGTAGTAAGATCAATCAAGCTAGATTATTCTTACCCTATTATATGACAACATACCTACAAGGCTTTAGCAATTAACCACAAAACCAAAATGTAAAAGATACATGTTACCTCATGAGAAAATTTGCATTTAGATCAAAGCATCCACACATTTGAGTCCACACCAAAATAGCTCCGAAGTCTTTATTATTCCAAAATGATTACAACAGTAGTACAATAGCTTGCCCAAGACTGAACTAACTTGAGGAGAGATCGACCCTTTCTTATATCGCATTTGAGGTGACAATTCCTAAGTGAGCATGCGTTAGGGTTAGGTTTAGGGTTTACGTAATGTGTGGGTGATGAGGGAGTGGCGCACTAGTGAATGAGTAGATGTGTGGGAGTGAATAGGAGATGAGTGTAGTGGATGTGGAGTGATGCAGGTTAATGTGGAGTGAAGGAAAGTGATGGGAGGTGAGAGTGGGATGGAGGGGGAGTGAAGGTTTAGTTAGGGAATGCGAGGGCCCTTTAGGGGATGCACCATGCTCTAGGAATGTGCCACCTAGGAGAAAGGGTCGAGTTCCCACATTGGGATCTCCTCCTAACTCCATGTCACCTCAATCAAGTGGACCCTACCTCAGTTAAACTCACCCAGGGCCTCCAGTCAACTGGGGACATGAAAAAACATGTCTCAATCATGTTCCCCAATTCTCCTAAAATTTAGGAGATTAATTTAATTACCCNTGCAATCAAAGAAAAGAATGGGGAAAAGAAGTTTATCAGTTTTTCTGGAGCTTCCGTCTGAGCCTGGAACTTTTGGGCTATGGGATTCTCTTGGTATGAAGAAGAGGGAGCTTGATCTTGGAATCTTTTGGACGAAGACGATGGAAACCACCACCTATCAATCCTCCAATCTTGAGGAACCTACAGCTGTACACTTCAATCCTGCAAAAAATTGTTAAAGATCTTCCCTACACAACACAGCTCACACACGCATGTTAATTTAACTGAAAATAAAGCATGCAGTGTAAAAGTCTATGAAGTAAAGAAGTAGTAAGATCAATCAAGCTAGATTATTCTTACCCTATTATATGACAACATACCTACAAGGCTTTAGCAATTAACCACAAAACCAAAATGTAAAAGATACATGTTACCTCATGAGAAAATTTGCATTTAGATCAAAGCATCCACACATTTGAGTCCACACCAAAATAGCTCCGAAGTCTTTATTATTCCAAAATGATTACAACAGTAGTACAATAGCTTGCCCAAGACTGAACTAACTTGAGGAGAGATCGACCCTTTCTTATATCGCATTTGAGGTGACAATTCCTAAGTGAGCATGCGTTAGGGTTAGGTTTAGGGTTTACGTAATGTGTGGGTGATGAGGGAGTGGCGCACTAGTGAATGAGTAGATGTGTGGGAGTGAATAGGAGATGAGTGTAGTGGATGTGGAGTGATGCAGGTTAATGTGGAGTGAAGGAAAGTGATGGGAGGTGAGAGTGGGATGGAGGGGGAGTGAAGGTTTAGTTAGGGAATGCGAGGGCCCTTTAGGGGATGCACCATGCTCTAGGAATGTGCCACCTAGGAGAAAGGGTCGAGTTCCCACATTGGGATCTCCTCCTAACTCCATGTCACCTCAATCAAGTGGACCCTACCTCAGTTAAACTCACCCAGGGCCTCCAGTCAACTGGGGACATGAAAAAACATGTCTCAATCATGTTCCCCAATTCTCCTAAAATTTAGGAGATTAATTTAATTACCCCTTTTCCGTAATTTTCGAGTAATTTTGATTTTTTAGTGATAATAATCACTTTTTTGCCTCGAAAGATGGGAAATAGGGGTTTACATGATACTCTAGACTAGAAAACGACTATAAATATGGCATCTGACAATGTTTGATGCCATATTTTTTACATTTATTGAATCAAAATTAATAAATTCCAATTTTGCGGGAATTTAATTAATTAACTGAAAACTTAAAAAAAACCTATCAAACCTAGCCGCAATTTCCAAATGACTCAATCATTATGTCCTAGTATGATATTATATACATTTAGACACTAGAAATTGTATTTCCCATGCCAAAACCTGCTTGCCAGCACATACTCTGGCTTTGGAGCTTAATCTTCTGAGTGAAAAAACTTAAAAATTATTTAATCGCTCACTAAGGCAAGCAGAAAAAATAATTAACAAGTAGAAAAAAACACTCCAAAGTTTGTGCTCACTCCTGGTCTTGGGTGGCCAATAGCCTTTTACAATATCTCATACTTAGCACATTTATTATAATGGTGGAAATGCGGAAAAAATGGGTCTTTTACAAGACCAAATGAACTCTAAACTCTGCAAATATGAGCACTGGTTGCTCATTCTCTGGTGGCTCTTCAGGAAATCCAGCTTGTGTAAACTGGTGGATGACAGAATCTACCCTCCAATATTAGTTAAAGATATTTTGGAAGGAATAAGTTAAGGGGCCTTTCAATGTAAGGATCTTCGTCTTTCTTTGTAATGCCCCCCACCTCTTAGAGAGGTGATGAGGAGATTCGGTGGCCTGGGCACCCCCACTAGATCATAGTCTCACACTGAGGGGGGAGGTCTGTTGGGTATGTGTTATATTCTTTGCATGTGTGTGTGTTTGGGCACGTTAGATATGACAACTGCATCTGACAATCCCTTCACCTAGATTTTTGGGCGGTTTTTTGCTATTTTTAGCGGATTTGTAAATTAATCCCAGATTAAGGGATTAGGGTTTTGGTATCTATGGAATACCTAAAAACTTTGTATATATTGTATGGTGAATGGTGAAATTCGAGATAATGAAAATAAGAAAGTTTTTCCCAGTTGAGGGTTTCCAGTACAAAATCTCTGTGTACTCTGTGTATGAGCTATTGATTAATTTCTGTATTGCTTAAGAATTTATATGCATTGCTTTACTTCACAGGTTTAAAACTTACAAGGTCAACTAGGCTAAAGTTATAATTTTAAGTTGACCTGAAAAAGGAAAGGGATAAAAGGAGTAAAAGATAACTCAACAGAAGAATAGAAGTTAACCCTGGGAGTTAACCTAACTCAACAGAGAATTAGAAGGAAAAGTATAAGTAAGAGGCTGGGGCACACCTATTATTCATTCTAAATTTGGTGTATTGCTTGTTATTGCTCTTGAGCATTCAGTTTGGGGGTTTTGTTGTACAAACCCTTGTGAACAACTCGGTGGTGAAATATCCACTCACCTTGTTCCACAGCTTGGTCTCGGGGATGAAAGATTCCTCCACACCATTCTATTCTCAGCATATCTCCTTCTAGAGCTTCAAAAGATAGCAGGGCCATACTGTTTAGGAAGTTTCCAGCAAGGGCGCACCATACCATTGAGAAGGGTTCGATCTAGCCAATCAGGAGGAGCGTTGGGCATTCCATCAGTTGGGTTTTACTTGTAGGTGCTCCATCATCATTTTGAGGGTTTCTTTGAGGAGTTATCATCACTCAATCTTCAGCAATAGTTTGGGACGATTTGGAGGTTAGGAGGACGTCTCACTTTTCTGTATTTCTCATATCTACAGAGATCTGCTTGAGATATGGATCTTAAACTTCTTCCACGGGATTCTCTTAGCCCGATATACATTCTTGGAGAGTTTCACATCATTTGGAGGTATATTTCTTCAAGGACGAGTTGCCTAGGGTTTCTTCCATTTAGGAGGGCGCAATTCCCTTGGAAGATTCAGCATTTGGAGAGGTTGGCCTTGGACGTTGGGCTTGAGACTTCAGGAGGAGGATCCCACTACCTTGATCTATCATCTAACCAAGTTTGGGCTCATTTGGAGTCATCTTCCATCAGGGCCGAATTATTGAGGGCTTCAGTCTTCTCTTGGAGCGTGACTTCTTCAGCTGGAGGGTTTGTATTCAGATCTGCTTGATATTGGTATTCATTCCTTATCCAGCCTTTGGAGGCTTCTTTGTATTGACGGGAGCATTTTGTAGCAGCTCATACTTGTTTTCTACTAGAGCCATCTAAAGATTATTCCATATTTGCTCATTATATTGTAACTGATTTCTGCTTCTATAATAAAGGTCAGATCTTTTCTTGTGTTCTATATATTGAGTATATTGTGATCTTCATGTGTTGAATGAATCTTGTATGAACATACTTAATATCTAGAAACTTCAATAAAACACATGTACATCATACACAACTGAGCTAGTTAGTGGTCTCAAGCGAAAAAATTGGCTTGGGATCATTACAGTGGTATCAGAGCTTCGATCCTTCAAACCTTTGGAGGATCGGCGCATGCAGAGGTACAGTGGAATTGTTATGGGTCGGAGGAAGAAAAACAACAGTGAAATAGAGGCCAAAATGGAAGGGTCAGGGGATGACCATGAGCCTCAAGGCTTGGCTTTCTTAGTAGCCGAATTTGGTAAGTTCCAGCAAAACATGAACCGCATAGAAAGCACATTGGTCCAACACTTGGATGAGTACCAGGAAACCAGCAGAAGGGGACAAGCCAAAATTTCTGAAACCTTGAAGAAGGTTGACGAGAATCTGCAAAAGATGAACAAGAACCAATCTTGGATAACTGACCTTCTGATGCAAGTAACCCATTGGGGGAAGGACCCTGATACGTATGGGAATAAGGAGGTTGGTGGTTCCGGTGGAACCCATGAGGAGATCATATATAACCCGGAGAAAGCACTAGGATCCGAAGGAAGTCTGGGAGGTGGCACGTCCCATGGTCAGATGGGTAGCAGGGTCAATCCTAGGCCATACATGCCATTGTTCATAGATGAACAGTTAGGCTGACACTTGGGTAGCAAAGCTAAACCCAGACCGTACATGCCCACATTCACAGATGAGCAAGGGCAACATGAACAGGTTGAAGACTTTGTGGAACAATTGGCAAGGAGTACCAAGGAATACTACAGCTTGGATATGAGGGTTCAAAGACAGATGTCCCTAGATCAGTATTGCCAACTCAGGTTCAGAAATCAACCTAGGACGAACCATAGGGGAAGTTTTGAGTTTGAATGAAGGGCAGGAAATATAGAGATTCCATACTTTGATGGTACGGCCAAGATGACAGCACAGTCGTGGGTGAAAAAGCTGGATACTTACCTACAGCTTAACCCCATGAGAGAGATGGAGGCCATTAAGTTTTCCACTATGTACTTGGATGGCAAGGCCCACGACTGGTGGTATCATGGGCTCACCACACTCGGCCACAATCAGATTGTATCCTATATAGAATTCACTCAGAGGCTCATTGATAGATTTGATCAAGGAGATCCTGAGTTACATTTCTGAGAACTCACCCAACTCAAGAAAACAGGTACGGTTGAGGCATACATTGATGAATTTCAGAGGTTGGCAGTGATGGTGCAAGACATGTCCCCGACCAGTGTCATGATGATTTTCACAGAAGGGTTGGGTAAAGGCCTTCAAGCCTACCAACCTACAGGAGGCCATTTGGAAGACGAGGGATTTGGGTCCAGCTGCTAAAACAAAATTCATACCCTGACCACCTCTTAACAATGGTGGAAGAGATCAAAGGCCTCCAATAAACCAGGGAGGATGTGACCCTAAGGGATATGACAGGGGTCATGGCAGAATAAATGACAACACCAAGAGAGAACTGAGAAGGAAGCAACTCTGCTTCACATGCAATGAACCATGGAATCCCTCACACAAGTGCATGGGACGTGGACAAGTGCACTACATCGAGGTCACTTCAGATAACAAAGAAGACGATGAGATGGGTCAGATACAGAACATGGAGGCAGAAACCACTGAGGCAGTAGAAGAGGAACAGATCACAAGACAGGGTAGTATGGCCACCTTGGCATCTATCAGTGGAGTGCCCAAGTATAACACCTTTTGAATGAGGGGGGTCTTGCAGGGACAGAAGGTGTCAGTTTTGATTGATGGAGGAGCTTCCCACAACTTCATTGATGCAGCATTACTAAAAAGGAGGCACATACCCACAGTAGAATTTGAAGGATTCAAGGTGGAGGTTGCAGGAGGAAGCACTATGCCCTGTGACAGATATATTCTGGGCCTAAAGCTTACCTTGGGCAAGCATGAGATGACACAGGACGTCTATGTCATGGACCTTCCGGATACCAACATCATCCTAGGAGTACAGTGGCTCAATACATTGGGGCCTATCACTACCAACTACAAAACCATGGAATTGTCATTCACAGAGGAGGGTGGACAAAAGGTAGTGCTCCGGGGTATGACAGGGAATGATGCAAAGGTAGTCATGACCAAGAGGATGGAGGCCATAATTCGGAGAGACGAGATAGTATACGCAGCTGAATGCAGGATTATAACACATAAGGATGAGCAGGGAAAGGTCCACTACACACCAGAGCTCAAAGAAATCCTTGACAGGCACCACAAGGTGTTTGGTCCTATTCCTCCACGGGTACCTCCAGATAGGGGATTTGAGCACATTATCGAGCTAGAAGAAGGGGCCAAGCCAGTCACTACTACACCATACAGACACACCAAGAAGTACAAGGATGAGATAGAGAAGGCTATCAAGGAACTTCTGGACATGGGGCACATCAGGCCCAACAGTAGCCCTTTTGCTTCTTCAGTAGTGCTGGTGAAGAAGAAGGATGGAACTATGAGGATATGCATTGATTTCAGGGCCTTGAATAAAAAGACCATAAAAAACAGATACCCAATACCAAGGATTAATGAGCTGATGGACGAATTGCATGGGGCTGTCTACTTCACCAAGATTGACCTTCGTTCTGGCTATCATCAAATCAAGATGAGGGAGGAAGACATCTCAAAAACAGCCTTTAGATGTCACTACGACCATTATGAGTTTCTGGTGATGCCCTTGGGTTAACCAATGCCCCTGCTACGTTCCAATCATGTATGAATCATGTATTCAACAAGCATCTGAGGAAGCACCTGTTGGTATTCTTTGATGACTTGCTTATCTACAGCAAGACATGGGAGGAGCATCTTAGGCATTTGGATCAGATTTTGTCAATTATGGAGGAACAGTCACTATATGCTAAGGAGTCCAAATGTGAGTTTGGAATGACGGAGGTATTTTATCTAGGACACATTATCGGAGCAAAGGGGGTACAGGTACATTAGGAGAAAATTGAAGCCATCATAAAATGGCCCACTCCTAAGACACTCACAGAATTGAGAGGATTCCTGGGAATGTGCACGTATTACAGGAAGTTTGTCAAAGGGTTCTCTCAACTGTGTGCACCTTTGACCGATTTGACTAAGAAGGGAGCATTCAAGTGGGACGAGGAGGCTCAAATAATTATGGACAAGATGAAGAAGGTGATGAGTACATGCCCAGTCTTAGCCCTTCCAGATTTCAGCCTCCCATTTACCTTGGAGTGTGATGCATTCGAGGAAGGAATAGGGGCCATACTGATGTAGAAGAGGCACCCTCTTGCCTATGAGAGCCGGAAACTCTGGGGGGCTAAGCTACTTTACAACATTTATGACAAAGAAATGCTAGCTATCATGCATGCACTAGCCAAATTCTGGCAATACTTGGTAGGTGCTCGGTTTGTTTTCAAGTCAGATCATAACAGCCTCAAATATCTATTGGAACAGAAGGACTTGAATGAGAGACAACAAAAATGGGTAAGCAGAATACAAGGCTATGACTTTGACATTGAGTTTGTCAAAGGGAAGAACAATGTGGTGGTTGATGCCTTATCCAGGAGGCCATCCATCCTTGCCATAACAGGGGTAACAGTTGACTGGAAAGACCAGCTGGTGATGGAGTATGCAAAGGATCAGTTTGCGTGCCAGCTACTGGATGGACAGGTACAAGATGAATATTTCAAGGTTATTAATGAGCTCATCTACTACAAGCACCGAATCTTCTTGGTTCCTGGATCGGCCTTCAAGGCCAAGGTAATGCAGGTGTGCCATGACTCCCCAATGGTAGGACATCAGGGGATCAGCAAGATGTACAGGCAGGTGAGAGAAAGATTCTCTTGGAAGGGGCTCAAGGAAGATGTGATTAACCACATCAAAGAGTGTACTACATGTCAGGAAAACAAGGATGAGCACACGCACCCAGCAAGACTGTTGCAGCCCTTGCCCATTCCAGAGTACAAATGGGAAAGCATATCCATGGATTTCATCACCGGGCTACCAAAGACACAAGGGAAGGACTACATATTTGTAGTGGTGGACAGGTTAACAAAGTTTGCACACTTCTTCACCATAGCTACCGACTTCAGTGTAGCACAGGTGGTCGAACTGTTCTTCAGGTAGATCTTCAGGTTGCACGGCCTACCCAAGACCATTGTCAGCAATAGGGATAGTAGGTTTATGAGTACTTTCTGGCAAGAGTTATTCAGGTTGGTTGGTACGGCCTTGACCCCTAGCACCAAATATCACCCTCAAACAGATGGACAGACAGAGATAGTCAACAAGTGGGTGGAGGGATATCTCAGAAACTATGTGGTAGGGCAACAGAAAGCATGGGTCAGATGGTTGCATCTGGGAGAATATTTCTACAACACCACACAACATATGTCCATTGGCATGTCACCATTCAGAGCCTTGTATAGCTATGATCTTTTATCATTTGTGGAGATTGCGTTCGGTGATAGCAGGGCACCGATGGTGTAGGATTGGATACAGAAGAGCCAAGACATTCTCAGGGAACTGAAGGATCATCTATAGAGGGCACAGAACCAGCAGAAGGTCCAAACAGACAAGCACCGAGTGGACCGTACTTTTGAGGTTGGCGGTTTAGTCTATCCGAGGCTACAACCATACAGGCAGGCTTCCATTAAAAGAAGCGGAGCGAAGAAACTACAACCACGTTTCTTTGGTCCCTACAGAGTCAGCAGGAGGATAGGGGTCGTAGCTTACGAGTTGGAGCTTCCACAGGGTAGCAAGATACACAACGTCTTCCATGTCTCCTGTCTTAATAAATCCCTCGGTCAACACATCAGGCCTATTGAGGTATTACCCCCAATGGATGAGGAGGGACAACCTGTTTTGATTCTGGAGGAGGACTTAGAAGTCTGAGAGAAGAGGCTCAGAAACTAAAGCATTAAGGAGTACCTGATCAGATGGAAGGATTTACCCATTGAGGATGCCACTTGGGAACAAGAGCACGTGGTAAGAGAAGCAGGTTTGGAATTGCTTGAGGACAAGCAATTTCGAGCAGGGGAGACTGTAATGTCCCCCACCTCTTAGAGAGGTGATGAGGAGACTCAGTGGCCTAGGCACCCCCACTAGGTCATAGTCTCACACCGAGGGGGGAGGTCAACTAGGCTAAAGTTATAATTTTAAGTTGACCTGAGAAAGGAAAGGGATAAAAGGAGTAAAAGATAACTCAACAGAAGAATAGAAGTTAACCCTAGGAGTTAACCTAACTCAACAGAGAATTAGAAGGAAAAGTATAAGTAAGAGGTTGGGGCGCACCTATTATTCATTCTGAATTTGGTGTACTGCTTGTTATTGCTCTTGAGCATTCAGTTTGGGGGTTTTGCTATACAAACCCTTGTGAACAACTCAGTGGTGAAATATCCACTCACCTTGTTCCACAACTTGGTATCGGGGATGAAAGATTCCTCCACACCATTCTATTCACAGCATATCTCCTTCTAGACCTTCAAAAGATAGAAGGGCCGTACTGTTTGGGAAATTTACAGCAAGGGCGCACCATACCATTGAGAAGGGTTTGATCTAGCCAATCAGGAGGAGCATTGGGAATTCCATCAGTTGGGTTTTACTTGCAGATGCTCCATCATCATTTTGAGGGTTTCTTTGAGGAGTTATCATCACTCAATCTTCAACAACAGTTTGGGATGGTTTGGAGGTTAGGAGGACGTCCCACTTTTCTGTATTTCTCAGATCTAGAGAGATTTGCTTGAGATATGGATCTGAAACTTCTCCCACAGGATTCTCTTAGCCTGATCTCCATTATTGGAGAGTTTCACATCATTTGGAAGTATATTTCTTCAAGGACGAGTTGCCTAGGGTTTCTGCCATTCAGGAGGGCGCAACTCCCTTGGAAGATTCAGCATTTGGAGAGGTTGGCCTTAGACGTTGGGCTTGAGACTTCAGGAGGAGGATCCCACTACCTTGATCTATCATTTGACCAAGTTTGGGCTCATTTGGAGTCATCTTCCATCAGGGTCGAATTATTGAGGGCTTCAGTCTTCTCTTGGAGCGTGGCTTCTTCAGCTGGAGGATTTGTGTTCAAATCTGCTTGGTATTGGTCTTCATTCCTTATCCAGCCTTTAGAGGCTTCTTTGTATTGACAGGAGCATTTTGTAGCAGCTCATACTTGTTGTCTACTAGAGCCATCTTAAGATTATTCTAGATCTGCTCATTATATTGTAATTGATTTATGCTTCTATAATAAAGGTCAGATCTTTGCTTGTGATCTATATCTTGAGCATATTGTGATCTTCATGTGTTGAATGAATCTTGTATGAACATACTTAATATCTGGAAACTTCAATAAAACACCTACACGTCATACACAACCAAGCTAGTCAGTGGTCTCAAGCAAAAAATTTGGCTTGGGATCATTACATTCTTTGGTTTTTCTTAGGTTGATTTGATGGCTGGAAATTACTTTTAAATATCTACTAGTGTAATCTTAGAAGAAGGGCAAGTTTGCTCCAACAAGAAGACAGTAAGGTTGAGGATAAACCCTCCCTTTTTCTTGTTGATATTTCCTTCTACAATTTTTTACTTAGGGTTGATGACACCATGTTCATGCATTTCCATAACCAGGGATGAAAGTTAAGTGTGGCACGTTTAGGTCCTCTAGATCTTGTGCTGAAATCAAACTTGAAAACTTGATTTATTGTTCGTTGTTCATTCAATAAGAACGATGTCCCACTTTCTCTACTTCATTTATGGTTTTATATCTGGCTTCTCTTTAATTTCCCATGGTTGGGCGTTATTAATTAGTTGATTTTGTACTTGTTGTGAGGAGCGTCTCTAGAAGGGCCCTTCTTTAATTTTATGCATATTGAAGTAAATACATGTGGTTGGTTAGATTTTGTTTATAACAACCTAAATAGATATCGTTCCATATTATTCAAACCCTCTCGATCATTGATTCCAATTCCCTCACCCAATTGGATAGGAAAGGTCTGCGCAATCCACCATCCATTAAATTCTAAAGATCATCTAAAAAAATATTTTCTAGGGTTTCCCCCTTGTGCAAGATATGGACCGGCCTAAAGTGAGAGGAAGAGTTATTGTGGTGATAGTGGACAACCCTCCTAATCACCTCTAGGGTTCAACTTCAATCAGGGACTTGAATATCTTTGTGTTCAAATCTAGGAGGTAATGAAGCCCACTAAACAACACAAAGAGGAAAAGAAAAGTAAGGTGAAAGAAGATCGAAGGACTCAATATGGCAGAGCAAAGTTGTACAAGGTTCAAAGCGCTATTAGTAGTGACAAAAAGAGGCAATATCACCGATAGAACCTTCACAATCTTGAGATATTTGGCTAATCTTCCCTCGTGGCCACGTCTTAGCCCACTATGTGGGAAGTTGAGGCCCTTTATGGATCGACTTAGGGGTAGTTGTGGGTTGTTACACCCATTATTACACTTTGTTGTATTTTATTGTATTTTAGGGTAAGTCTAGCTTAGTATTTTCCTTGGAGATAGCAATTTTACGCGTAAATACACAACTTCTTCATTTATAACATCATCTCATTCAAGTTTGTTTATTCATTTTTTTTCCTAAGGTCACCAATACTATTTCACTCTACTTTTGTTTCACACTCTCTTGATGTCTTGTATGTTAATCATTTAAGCGGCATTATATTTCCACTTGCTTGTCTTATTCGATAAGGGTTTGTTGGGGCATTCATCATAGATCCTCTACCTCATGATTTATAGCATGGTATCAAACTTGGTGTGGATTTTTCTTCCTCTATCCAACACTCTTCGAAGATTTTTTTCCAGATCTGAAATTAGAGTTGTAGCTCTAGTTCAAGATTATTACATATCCAAAATTGGGGCTTCCAGCACCTTATCTTTCAACAGCAACAAGTTTTATGGGTTTTTACCCTCATCTTCCCATACCACACATCTATTTGGCAGTTTAATCTTTGTCTTTTGGTAAATTTAAGTAAGTTCTTGGAATTTTGGCTGCTCCTTAAGATTAATACACTTTTTTTTCCCTTAATTCAGCCACAAGTTGTTACAGATCTACACTCGTATTTTGGCATCAATGCATGGAAAATGGTTTTTTCCCCACCTCAATGGGGTTAACAATCATGCATTGGTTGCTCAAATTGCAAATCTACTTGACTTTAAAGGTTTCTGGATGTATTTGGAGAAGCCATTTTCAGCTGTGAATGATGACAACTATCATCTCATATGTCTGAAGAAGGATTAGGCTCTTGGATTGAGCACTCTGTACATGGAACCTCACCTTGTTTATCACACAAATAGAAAAACTGCAAAGCAGGTTTGGGTTTTCCTTGCACACCCTATGGTATAAATTTTGAGAATAACACAATTAATGCAAATTCCAAATTTCACCTCAACCATAAGGTTTCTCAAATCAATTCCCTATAAACTTTCAACCTTATGGCTGAATCTGAAATATAAATTTATAGCAACGAATACTTCACTTCTCTTTAACCCAATTCACAATGCCACCCAAGAAAATAAATACCAAACAAGTGTACTTCAATAAAACAATGTTCAACCCTTAGGGAACACTTCTCAAGCATATAACAAATTTGAAAATACTTATCACAACAGATTATAAAAGTGGTAAATCTACCTTCTTAGCTTCTAGATGTGTTAAATCACTTAACTAATTTTAGCTTTGTGTTATGTCAAATCAGCATATGCATAAACAAGGCCAAAATCTACCCAATCATGAAGATAACATAGGCAAAAAATCATATTTACAAGTACACAACTCATATATGTTTGTTGGAGAATTCATCATAGATCCTCTACCTCATGATTTCTAGCATGGTATCAAAGGGAGTGTGGATTTTTCTTCCTCTATCCAACACTCTTCGAAGAGATTTTCCAGATCTGAAATTAGAGTCGCAGCTCTACTTCAAGATTATTACAGATCCGAAATTGGGGCTTCCAACACCTTATCTTTCAACAGCAACAAGTTTTATGGGTTTTTACCCTCATCTTCCCATACCACACATCTACTTGGCAGTTTTATCTTTGTCTTTTGGTGAATTTAAGTAAGTTCTTGGAATTTTGGCTACTCCTCAAGATCAATACACTTTTTTTCCTTAATTCAGCCACAAGTTGTTACAGATCTACACTCGTATTGTGGCATCAATGGATGGAAAATGGTTTTTTCCCCACCTCGATGGGGTTAACAATCATGAATTGGTTGCTCAAATTGCAACTCTACTTCACTTTAAAGGTTTCTGGATGTATTTCGAGAAGCCATTTTTAGTTGTGATTGATGACAGCTATGATCTCATATGTATGAAGAAGGATTAGGCTCTTGGATTGAGCACTCTGTACATGGAACCTCACCTTGTACACCACACAAATAGCAAAACTGCAAAACAAGTTTGGGTTTTCCTTGCACAACCTATTGTAGAAATTTTGAGAATCACACAATTATTGCAAATTCCAAATTTCACCTCAACCATAAGGTTTCTCAAATCAATTCCCTATGAACTTTCAACCTTGCGGCTAAATCTGAAATATAAATTTATAGCACCCAATACTTCACTTCTCTTTAACCCAATTCACAACGCCACCCAAGAAAATAAATACCAAACAAGTGTACTTCAATGCAACAATGTTCATCCCTTAGGGCACATTTCTCAAGCATATAACAAATTTGAAAATACTTATCACAACAGATTATAACAATGGTAAAGCTACCTTCTTAGCTTCGACATGTGTTAAATCACTTAAGTAATTTTAGCTCTATGTTATGTCAAATCAGCATATGCATAAACAAGGCCAAAATCTACCCAATCATGAAGATAACATAGGCGAAAAATCATATTTACACGTACACAACTCATATATGTGTGTATGTGTGTGTGTGATGAAGTACAAGTACACAACAAACCTTTATCACAAAGCTAGTACAAGTAAAGCTACGTTTTTTAGTCTTCAAACCCTAATTCGTACACTCTTGCATCAATGCAAGCACCAAGACCTCTAGGGAATGAAGATTACAATAAACTAGTGTTCTTTCAAGCAAGGCATCACGCCAATCTCAAGACTCCTCTTGGTAGGCTCTTCATGATCTTGCATCAACAAGAACAAGGCTACAATATCATCTGAGCAATTAGCTCTGCAAGACAAATCATCCCTTCCTCTAAAGTAATGTTTGTCTCTAGTGTTTACTTTCATAGCACAAACCCTAGAGTCTCACAAGAGCAAACTCTCCAAGAATATCTAAGGCATCTCTCTTTTCTTCATGCATTCTCCTAGGGTTTACATCACAAACCCTAGCTTCTTTCTCCCTCCACGACTTCTCCAAGACAATTACAAAGATACACAGACTTTTCCTCCCTTCATATATACAATAGGTGAGGGAGTCTAACATAAAGTAAAGTCTTATGTCCAAACAAGTAACCAACAACGAAACCCCACATGGAGCACTCTACAGTACACAGATGTACAAGTGTCATACTTGCGTTTATCCAACCCCGAAGATGAAACACCTTCTAAGCATGATTCTCTTAGGGCTCAACACCTCTCCTCCAGGATGGTGTGCTTTCCAACAACTTATTACTTCAATGATACCTCTGCCATGGAGTCTTCCAAGTGTCCTCATGTAAGAAACTCCCCCTCTAACTATGCGCCACATGTCCTCTAATGTGCCTAATGATTCTCCATATGTGCCAATTTAATTAGCATGCTCCATTGCTTGTCTTTAGCATCGATATCCAACTCCGAAACCAACCTCCATGAAGTATGCTCCTCAACCCAAGCATCCTCGAGTCAAGTGTATAACCTCTAAGGTGTATGGCACATGGTCTGATGCTCCTAGGGCTAAATGCCCTCCTCCAAGTTCCTAATGCTCCTCCTCCTAGGTAGGTACCTCTCCTAATCAAGCAACCGACTCCCCCATTGTGTGCACCCAATGGGATACTCATCATGTTGATTAGGTTAACAACCTCCTAGGTAAGGGTGCCATACTAGAAATCTAACCAAGGTCAAGAATCCATCGAAATTGAGTCATCCATATGTCTATGAAGCATCGCCAACACAATGAAGAATTACAACATTTATCAATGAGTTCTCATGTGTAGAGAGAAAGAGGGTGTGCTAGGGTTTCAAGAATCCTTGGAAGGTGTGCCCTCGCATTAGAAGCCTCCACATGGCATGTTGAAGATTTGTCAAACCCTACAGGGGCTTTATGGAGTAATTCCTTAATTAGGACTTGCTCGAGGTAAAAGCCTATTAATATAAGAGAAGTTCATTTGGTAGAGGCATGGTTGGAAGTGTGGGAGTTCCCCTCAAATCCTAGATAAAGATATTTTCGAAGAAAGAAGTCAAGGGTCATTTCAATGTAAGAATATTCGTCTTTCTTTTGTTTTTCTTAGGTTGATTTGGGTGTTGGAAATTACTTGTACATGTTTGCTACTATAATCTTGGAAGAAGGGCAAGTTTTCTTCAACAAGAAGACATTAGGGCTGAGGGGAAACCCTCCCTTTGTCTTGTTGATATTTGCATCTACCAAATCCCACTCAACAAAACAAAAGAGAAAAAGAAAAGTAATGTGAAAGAGGCCTGAATGAGTCAATATGGCAGAGCAAAGTTTTACAAGGTTCGAAGCTATTAGTAGTGACAAAAGGATGCAATCTCACTGATAGAACCTTCACAATGTTGAGATGCACATTATTACACTTTGTTGTATTTTATTGTATCTCAGAGTAAGTTCAGCCTAGTCTTCTCCCTGGATATAGCAATTTTACCCTGACAAAGTGGCATAAATACACCACCTCCTTCATTTATAGCATCATATCATTCAAGTGAGTTTATTCCTTTTTTTGCGTAAGGTCACCTATACTATTTCATTCTACTTGTGTTGCACACTCTCTTGAAGTATTTTGTGTTCATCCTTAATGCAACATTATATTTCAGCTTGCTTATCTTATTGGATTAGGGTTTCTTGGAGAATTCATCATAGATCCTCTACCATGTGATTTATAACATGGTATCAAATCTAGTGTGGAATTTTCTTCCTCTATCCAACACTCTTCGAAGCATTTTTTTCAAATCTGAAATTCGGGTTGCAGCTCTACTTCAAGATTGTTACAGATCTGAAATTAGGGCTTCCAACACCTTATCTTTCAACAACATGTTTAATGGGTTTTTACCCTCATCTTCCCTAGCACACCTCTAATTGGAATTTTTTTCTTTGTTTTTTGGTGAATTTATGTAAGTTGTTGCAATTTTGACTACTCCTCAAGAACAACACACTCCTTTTTTTCCTTAATTGAGCCACAAGTTGTTCAATTTCATTCAAGGACTTGAATATCTTTGAGTGCAAATCTAGGACGTAATGAAGCCCACTAAACAAAACAAAGAGGAAAATAAAAGTAAGGTGAAAGAAGCTCGAAGGAGTCAATATGGTAGAGCAACGTTGTACAAGGTTCTAAGCGCTATTAGTAGCGACAAACTGATGCAATCTCACCGATAGAACCTTCACAATCTTGAGATATTTTTCTGATCTTCCCTCGTGGCCACGTGTTAGCCCACTAAGTGGGTAGTTGAGGCCCTTTATGGATCGACTTAGGGGTAGTTGTGGGTTGTTACACCCATTATTACACTTTGTTGTATTTTATTGTATTTCAGGGTAAGTTTAGCCTAATCTTCTCCTTGGAGATAGCAATTTTACGCGTAAATACACATCTCCTTCACTTATAACATCATCTCATTCAAGTGAGTTTATTCATTTTTTTTCCTAAGGTCACCTATACTATTTCACTCTACTTTTGTTGCACACTCTCTTAATGTCTTGTGTGTTCATCATTTGAGTGGCATTATATTTCCGCTTTCTTGTCTTATTCGATAAGGGTTTGTTGGAGCATTCATCATAGATCCTCTACCTCACGATTTCTAGCATGGTATCAAAGCTAGTGTGGTTTTTTCTTCCTCTATCCAACAGTCTTCGAAGAGTTTTTTCCAGATCTGAAATTAGAGTTGCAGCTCTACTTCAAGATTATTACAGATCCGAAATTGGGTCTTCCAACACCTTATCTTTATACAACAAGTTTTATGGGTTTTTACCCTCATATTCCCATACCACACATCTACTTGGCAGTTTTATCTTTGCCTTTGGTGAATTTAAGTAAGTTGTTGGAATTTTGATTGCTCCTCAAGATCAATACACTTTTTTTTCCTTAATTCGGCCACAAGTTGTTACAGATATACACAGGTATTGTGGCATCAATGGATGGAAAAAAAAAATCTCCCCACCTCAATGGGGTTAACAATCATGCATTGGTTTCTCAAATTACAACTCTACTTCACTTTAAAGGTTTCTGAATGTATTTGGAGAAGCCATTTTCAGTTGTGATTGATGACATCTATGATCTCATATGTCTGAAGAAGGATTAGGCTCTTGGATTGAGCACTCTGTACATGGAACCTCACCTTGTCCATCACACAAATAGAAAAACTGCAAAGCAGGTTTGGGTTTTCCTTGCACACCCTATTGTAGAAATTTTGAGAATCACACAATTATTGCAAATTCCAAATTTCACCTCAACCATAAGGTTTCTCAAATCAATTCCCTGTGAACATTCAACCTTACGTCTGAATCTGAAATATAAATTTATAGCAGCGAATACTTCACTTCTCTTTAACCCTATTCACAATGCCACCCAAGAAAATAAATACCAAACAAGTGTACTTCAATGCAACAATGTTCAGGCCTTAGGGCACACTTCTCAAGCATATAACAAATTGGAAAATACTTATCACAACAGATTATAACAATGGTAAATATATGTTCTTAGCTTCCAAATGTGTTAACTCACTTAACTAATTTTAGCTCTATGTTATGTCCAATCAGCATATGCATAAACAAAGCCAAAATCTACCCAATCATGAAGATAACATAGGAGAAAAATCATATTTACAAGTACACAACTCATATATGTGTGTATGTGTGTGTGTGATGAAGTACAAGTACACAACACAGATTTATCACAAAGTTGGTACAAGTCAAGATAGGTTTTTGAGTCTTCAAACCCTAATTTGTACACTCTTTCATCAACGCAAGCACCAAGCCCTCTAGGGAATGAAGATTACAATAAACCAGTCTTCTTTCAAGCAAGGCATCACGCCAATCTCAAGACTCATCTAGGTAGGCTCTTCATGATCTTGCATCAACAAGAACAAGGCCAAAATATCATTTGAGCAATTAGCTCTACAAGAAAAATCATCACTTCATCTAAAGTCATGTTTGTCTCTAGAGTTTACTTGCATAACACAAACCCTAGAGTCTCACAATAGAATATCTAAGGCATCTCTTTCTTCTTCATGCATTCTCCTACGGTTTACATCACAAACCCTAGCTTCTTGCGCCCTCCAAGACTTCTCCAAGACAATTACAAAGATACATAGACTTTTCCACCCTTCATATACAAAATAGGTGATGGAGTCTAACATAAAGAAAAGTCTTATGTCCATACAAGTAACCAACAAGGAAACCCCACATGCAGCGCTCTACAGATGTACAAGTGTCATACTCGCGTTTATCCAACTCCCAAGATGAAAGACCTTCTAAGCATGATTCTCTTAGGGATCAACACATCTCCTCCAGGATGGTGTGCTTTCCAACAAGTTATTACTCCAATGCTACCTCTTCCACGGTGGCTTCCAAGTGTCCTCATGTAAGGTATTCCCCCTCTAATTATGATACTCATCATGTTCATTAGGGTAACAATCTCCTAGGTAAGGGTGCCATACTAGCAATCTAACCAAGGTCAAGAATCCATCGAAATTGAGTCATCCATATATCCATGAAGCATCGCCAACACAATGAAGAATTACAACATTTATCATTGAGTGCTCATGTGTAAAGAGAAAGAAGGTGTTCTATGGTTTCAAGAAGCCTTGGAAGGTGTGCCCTAGCATTATAATTCTCCAAATGGCATGTTCAAGATCAGTCAAACCCTACAGGGGCTTTATGGAGTAATGCCTTAATTAGGACTTGCTCGAGGTAAAATCCTATAAATACAAGAGAATTTAATTTGGTAGAGGCGTGGTTGGAAGTGTGGGAGTTCCCCTCCAATCCTAGATAAAGATATTTTCGAAGGAAGAAGTCAAGGGGCATTTCAATGTAAGGTTCTCCATCTTTATTTTGTTTTTCTCAGGTTGATTTGGGTGCTGGAAATTACTTGTACATATATGCTAGTGTAATCTTGGAAGAAGGGCAAGTTTGCTTCAACAAGAAGACATTAGGGCTGAGGGGAAACCCTCCCTTTGTCTTGTTGATATTTGCATCTATCTAAACCCACTCAACAAAACTAAAGAGAAAAATAAAAGTAACGTGAAAGAGGCCCGACTTGAATATCTTTGTGTGCAAATCTAGGAGGTAATTGAGCCCACTAAACAAAACAAAGAGGAAAAGAAAAGCAAGGTGAAATAAGCTCAAAGGAGTCAATCTGGCAGAGCAAATTTGTACAAGGTTTGAAGCTATTAGTAGTGACAAAAGGATGCAATCTCACTGATAGAACCTTCACAATGTTGAGACACATTATTATACTTTGTTGTATTTTATTGTATCTCAGAGTAAGTTCAGCCTAGTCTTCTCCCCGGATATAGCTATTTTACCCTGACAGAGTGGTATATACTATAAATACACCACCTCCTTCATTTATAGCATCATCTCATTCAAGTGAGTTTATTCCTTTTTGTTCCTAAGGTCACCTATACTATTTCATTCTACTTGTGTTGCACACTCTCTTGAAGTCTTATGTGTTCACCATTAATGCAGCATTATATTTCAGCTTGCTTATCTTATTATATTAGGGTTCTTGGAGAATTCATCGTAGATCCTATACCATGTGATTTCTAACATGGTATCAAAGCTAGTGTGGACTTTTCTTCCTCTATCGAACACTCTTAGAAGAATTTTTTCTAGATCTGAAATTCAGGTGGCATCTCGACTTCAAGATTGTTACAGATTTGAAACTAGGGATTCCAGCACCTTATCTTTCAACAAGAACATGTTTAATGGGTTTTTACCCTCATCGTCCCTAGCACACCTCTACTTGGCAGTTTTTTCTTTGTTTTTTGGTGAATTTATGTAACTTGTTGCAATTTTGACTGCTCCTCAAGAACAACACACTCTTTTTTTTCCTTAATTGAGCCACAAGTTGTTACAGATCTACACTGGTATTACTGAGTACTAATGTGTAAAAAGGAAGAGTGTGTGCTAGGGTTTCAAGAAGCCTTTGAAAGCGTTCCCTAGATATGAAGCCTCCACATGGAATGTTTAAGATGGTCAAACCCTACTGGGGCTTTATGGAGGAATGCCTTAGTTAGGACTTGCTTGAGGTAGAAGCCTATAAATATAAGAGAATTTTATTTGCTAGAGGCATGGTTGGAAGTTTGGGAGTTACCCTCCAATCTTACTTAAAGACATTTTGGAAGGAAGAATTTAAGGGGATTTTCAATGTAAGGATCTTCATCTTTCTTTGGTTTTTCTTAGGTTGATTTGATGGCTGGAAATTACTTGTAAATATATGCTAGTGTAATCTTGGAAGAAGGGAATGTTTGCTCCAACAAGAAGACTTTAAGGTTGAGGAGAAACCCTCCCTTTTTCTTGTTAATATTTCCTTCTATAATTTTTTACTCAGGGTTGAAGACACCATGTTCATGCATTGCCATAACCAGGGATGAAAGTTAAGTGTGGCACGTTTAGGTCCTCTGGATCTTGTGCTGAAATCAAACTTGAAAACTTGATTTATTGTTCGTTGTTCATTGTTCATTCAATAAGAACGATGTCCCACTTTCTCTACTTCATTTATGGTTTTATATCTAGATTCTCTTTAATTGCCCTTGGTTGGAAGTTATTAATTAGTTGATTTTGTACTTGTCTTGAGGAGCGTCTCTGGAAGGGCCCTTCTTTAATTTTATGCATATTGAAGTAAATCCATGTGGTTGGTTAGATTCTATTTATAACAACCTAACTATATCTCCTTCCATATTGTTTAAACCCTCTTGATCATTGATCCCAATTCCCTCGCTCAATTGGATAGGAAAGGTCTTTGCATTCCACCATCCATTAAATTCTAACGAACATCTAAGAAAATATTTTCTAGGGTTTCCCCCTTGTGAAAGAAATGAACCGGCCTAAAGGGAGAGGAATAGTTGTTGTGGTGACAGTGGACAACCCTCCTAAGTGGCTCTAGGGTTCAACTTCATTCAGGGATTTGAATATCTTTGAGTGCAAATCTAGGAGGTAATGAAGCCCAGTAAACAAAACAAAGAGGAAAAGAAAAGTAAGGTGAAAGAAGCTCGAACGAGTCAATGTGGCAGAGCAAAGTTGTACAAGGTTTGAAGCGCTATTAGTAGTGACAAAAGGATGCAATATCACCGATAGAATCTTCACAATCTTGAGATATTTTGGCTAATCTTCCCTCGTGGCCACGTGTTAGCCCACTATGTGGGTAGTTGAGGCCCTTTATGGATCAACTTAGGGTAGTTGTGGGTTGTTACACCCATTATTACGCTTTGTTGTGTTTTATTGTATTTTAGGGTAAGTTCAGTCTAGTCTTCTCCTTGGAGATAGCAATTTTACGAGTAAATACACACCTCCCTCGTTTATAACATCATCTCATTCAAGTGAGTTTATTCTTCTTTTTTTCCTAAGGTCAACTATAATATTTCACTCTACTTTTGTTGCAAACTCTCTTGATGTCTTGTGCGTTCATCATTTAAGCGGCATTATATTTCCACTTGCTTGTCTTATTCGATAAGGGTTTGTTGGAGCATTTATCATAGATCCTCTACCTCATGATTTCTAGCATGGTATCAAAGCTAGTGTGGATTTTTCGTCCTCTATCCAACACTCTTCGAAGAGTTTTTTCCAGATTTGAAATTAGAGTTGCAGTTCTACTTCAAGATTATTACAGATCCGAAATTGGTGCTTCCAACACCTTATCTTTCAACAACAAGACGTTTTATGGGTTTTTACCCTCATCTTCCCATAGCACAGATCTACTTGGATGTTTTATTTTTGTCTTTTGGTGAATTTAAATAAGTCGTTGGAATTTTGGTTGCTCCTCAAGATCAATACACTTTTTTTTCCTTAATTCAGCCACAAGTTGTTACAGATCTACACTAGGATTGTGGAATAAATGGATGGAAAAAGTTTTTTTCCCCACTTGAAGGGGGTTAACAATCATGCATTGGTTGCTCGAATTTCAAATCTACTTCACTTTAAAGGTGTCTGGATGTATTTGGAGAAGCCATTTTCAGCTGTGATTGATGACAGCTATGATCTCATATGTCTGAAGAAGGATTAGGCTCTTGGATTGAGCACTCTGTACATGGAACCTCACCTTGGCCATCACACAAATAGCAAAACTGCAAAGACGGTTTAGGTTTTCCTTGCACACCCTATTGTAGAAATCTTGAGAATCACACAATTATTGCAAATTCCAAATTTCACCTCAACCATAAGGTTTCTCAAATCAATTCCATGTGAACTTTCAACCTTACGGCTGAATCTGAAATATAAATTTATAGCAGAGAATACTTCACTTCTCTTTAACCCTGTTATCCCCGATGTCTAGGGATAACTAGGAGATCATGTCTCGAGGCCCACATGATCCCAGACATGGAGTATGAGAGCGGATCGACTTGAGCATGGCCCTTGAGGGCCCATCTTTTCTTCTTCTCGGCCATACTTGTCCTGCCAGCAGTACCAGCCTCCATCACTACCCGCTTGGACTTGCATCAGAAAGGGCTCTTGCTCCATGAGGTAATTGGTCCGAGGTATCATGGTATGTGTCATATTTGATCATTATGACCTTCTTATATATGCATTAGGTTCCTTTCATTTCAAATAACTGCTTGGATCTTACACTAATCCACTTGACCACTGTTGGGGTGACTGATTGGGTAGCTTAGCAAGTTGGTATTCATGGGTTTTGGTTAGCCACCAAAAGGGGTTTGCATAGCCATCGTCCGCTCCCACCATATTATCACTTTTACATCTTAAAACCCCACTCATCCATCCCATTCCCCTAGTCTGGCCATTAGGATGACCATCCAGGGTACATCTTGTCTTGTGGGAAGAAGGGGCTAAAGGCCCAGGGGGTAAAAACAGCTGGTAAAAGATAAAATCCATAGGAAATGAAACCTAGAGATGCTTCGCCCAGGGGATCCCCGAGAAAGCAATAAAAAGCTTCTCGATAAGAAACTAAGGGACCCTAAGAAAATGATAAATAAATAAATGCAAGACCTAACCAAGA
>ML856579.1:0-27548 GCA_009831015.1 Picea engelmannii
AGGGGATATACTTATTCATTTTTGCATTGGAAGTTATAGGGATTAGAACTTGGGAGTTAAGGGTTATTATGATTGGTGATTATGGGTTGTGTGTGTTTGTGATTGAAGATTAGGTTTTATTGGGTTTAGGAGTTCTAACATTTACAGGGTGTAGGAGTTTTATTATGGGGACACAATGGGAGAGAATTATGATTTGGGGGTTATAAGAGTTATTTAATTGAGAGATTAAATTAAAAATTAGGGAAGAGATGAGTTATATGGTTTTTTGGTTAGGATCATAATGGATAAGGGTTATATATGTTATATAGGTTAGGGGTTAATGATTAAATATGTTCTAAGCATTAATGATAATATGAGTTAATTCTTATAAGGTTTAAGAATTATATGGGTAAGAGTTATACGTGTCAGGGACTATTTGAATAAGGGGTTAGGTGTAAGAGGTTATTAGTGTTAAGGTTTATGAGTTAGGAGATATGATATTAAGGGCTATATGCTAGTAGTTAGGGGTTATATGGATTAGGATTTGCAATGGTTAAGTGTTATAAGGGTTAGGGGTTAGGTAATTTAAGTCTTATGGGTTAAAGGTTACGTGTTAATAATTATATGTGTTAGGTATTTTAGGTGTTATATGCATTATGGATTATATTATTAATTATAAGGGTTAGAAATTAGAGTTTATTGGGTATAGGTATTAGGGTATAAACGAGTTAGGGGTTATATGGTTTATAAGACTCTTAAGGAAATCTAAATTATATGTATATTAAAAGAGGTGTTGAGTCTTAAGGAAATCTAAATTATATGTATATTACAAGATGTTCCATGGCATTTGTGTTGTACTTTGATTTTACAACTCTAGATATTTGACCTCCTCTCTCTCCTTCATGTAGTCATGTGTCACTACCCAACTATATTGGGTCTCACAAGGGCCTCCCTTCCAATAAATGATGTGCATCACTCAAAAGCATTGCAAGGGATAAATGAATATGATCACATTTGTGTGTGGGTGTGGTGGATGCTTATAGTTACATAACTAGTGCACAAGTATGTGATATCCCTATCAATATCATTGTCCAATATAAAAGGTACAATATGATTAGCTAATTGAGTTTTCCTTCTTGGAATTATAATCATATGATTAATGTACTACTTAACTAGATAATTTGAATGCAATGTTGTTTTTTATCCTTAACCTATAACTATACCCACCGGTAGTTTGAGTGAGGCCACTATGGTACACTCTTAAGGCATACAATACACTTGTAGGACTCCCAAACCATGCACAGGGTCTAAAACCACCACATTGGCCTTGTAAATTAAATCTTTGGACTGTGTACTCATGATAATGGCCCCATCCTCTAGAAATATTACCATTATCAATAATATATTTTTGTCACTTATGTTGTTGGTCCAACACTTATGGTATTGTGAATAATTTACTTTCTAGTTGAATTCCAAAAGCCAAAGATATAATGACGAAGTTTCATTGAGCTAAAGGAAATGAAGTAAATTATGGAAGAAATTGTTGAAGAGTACAACTAGAGATTCCAATATCTATTTCACATATCAACATACAAAATATATGACACCTAGCATTATGAAAGGTTTATCGGTGGACCCCTACCCCTGACTAAGATCCTCCTCTTGTAGGAAAGGTGATACTTTCAAAGGAATGTTTTGGTGCAAGCCATCATAATCAACTCAATGGCTACGTACCTTGGTAACATAGGTTCCTAGGTCACACCTAATGGTATTTTCAATGCAACTCTAGTGATAACACAACTTTATAATTAACCAACTATCTACCTTAATCAAGTCAAGAAAAATTATGGTGCACCATGTGTAAGAAAAAGTCCATTTGTATAATCAATCCTATAATAGGGGAAGGGGTTACATGCACCTAACCCTACATTGAGCTCCTTCCCTAGGAGATCTTCAAGTGATTCATGTGAAATTTATAAAACTTACGCACACCTACCCAAGGTGTGCCCCATCTTCTAGAAATATTAATCATTATTGATAACATTCTTTTGTCACTTATGTTGGGCCAACACTTATGGTATTCTGAACTACAGATATTTCCATTCATTCCACGACTTATGTCAAAGTGGAGGAAAGTGGTAATGATAATACTAGTGTTGATATCTGCAAGGGAGGAAGTTATACATGTGTTTGAGGGGTAGGAAGAACAAGACCTATTAAATGTTACAATTTTGATGAGATGGGTTATATTTCCAAGAATGTTCTCCACCCAAAAAGGTCGTTTAGGTGTGGCCACTACCAAGCCACCACTCACACTACTAAATATTGTCTAGAACTTCTAGAGAAATGGGAAGATCGACTCTGCCAGAGGAATTATAAATTAGTTATTTCTAAGCCCCAACCCATGGGGGATGATGGGGATACCAACTTGAACATGGTAAGAAGAGGTGTATCAAGATAGGTGATGATCAAAGATCTAGTATGATAGGGAAAATTAGAAAAGACACACCTATTGTACTTGACTTTGGTGTTACTTAGCATAAGTAATATTTCAAGGAGGCTCTCAACCTTGTAGGAGGAATTTATTGCCACCAAATAAAATGATACTTTTTTTCCCCTATGAATACATGAATCCCATGATTCGGGAAGTGGCCACTTGCCTCCTCTAAGAAAGGGAAGGATGCCAATGAAGAAGGGTCATTAGAATCCACCATTATAAAGAAACGTTTTGTGGTTTTCTCCGGAAAGGGTTTCCACGTAAATCTTGTGTTCCATGTTCTACAATGTGATTATTTTCTTATGGTTGATGAATGTTTCAAAAAGTAAAAAATTATCTTATATTGATTCACCCCCCCTCTCAGTATAAGTGTGTTCTCAACAAAGCCAACCCATAGTTCTCAAGAATTTGGATAGAACTAGACACCCACATAATTTCTATCTAGGAAATATTTTTGCAGGCATAATCAAACTTAGCCCTCAATCATCCTATGAATATTTTTCTCAGCCATACACAACACAAGGCTTGGATTTTATTTCTCTACTACAAAATCTCTCAATAAATCCCTCCTCTCCAAAGCTCCAGTGCAATTAAGAATAGTCTAGACCATTGATTTTCTTACGGGAATCTAGATTGTTACAATTTCACTCCAATCTATTCAAATCCCAACATAAATAATTATGGTTTCAAGTTGAAAATTACACTAGTCTCTATACATTTCATCCCCAATTTGTTCCCTTCACAACCAACCCATTTCATCTCCTATCAATAGCAAATTTCCCTCTAGCTATTGAGAACTCCCCTATTTATCAATCTCATAGGTTTCTCGTGTTGGTTATATGTGATGGAATCCACGGGACAACATATTTTTTCCTTGAGTGGGAGGAAGAAGATATCCAAAGTAATTTACACATTATATACTTTTATTTGCATGAGGCACATAGGGTTATTCAAGAGAACTTCTAATATTTTGTATTTTTTGGACATATCGTCAAATGTTGGTAATAATTTAAATGCACATGGAAAAGGTGGGTTAATTTCCAAATGACAAGTGGTAGTAAATTTTCCACCCATGGACCCCCTTTCCTCTTCCCCTCTTGTGGGATCATATCCCCCTTGTGCTCCTTTAGAAAAAAAAAATTGGTGAAATGTATATCATATTTATATTTATATTTTTGTAAGATATAAACCACACCATGGTAACATTCTCTCATGGTTAATAAAACACACAACATAAACATAAGTGACTAATCCCATTTCGAAGATGTCCACCATTTCATAGTTAGTCCTTAGCCTTGGGCTTAGTACTAGGAACATTGATAGGGCATTTCACATATTTATCTCATGAGGTCATTATAAGTCAACCCACTTGCCTTGACATGTGTTAGATTAACCACATCATTACAACATGTACATGCCTTAAAATAATATCAATGTAGATCCATATTAACCCTAGATCTATTTAGCACTAAGAGGAATAAAAAAAATTGAGCCACCAATTCTAAGCCAATTTATATTATTATTATTATGTTTTTTAATTTTATTATGGTATTCTCTTTTTAAGATTCTTTTTATTATTATGGTTGTTTTTTTTTCATCTTCAAACTACACATGTCAACTTTCTTTCATTTTAGTTTATTATGTTACATTACATTACACATCTCACCACTATTGGGTTGTTTAGTGCACTTCAATTCTCTCCATGTAATAACCTAGGAGTTAAACCAATGGTATTACATTGACTGATCAACAACCTATTTAACAATAGAATTACTTTAAGATAATTGTATATAGGCAATTTTATCCCCTAGGATAAAAGGAAGATATGATGCACATTACCTACATCTCATGAAATTAAAAGATAAAGTTTTCAATGGTATGTTGATTAATTTAAGAAATTTCCTATCAAATTAGAAGTTTCAAATTCAAATGATATTATTTGATTAAATTTTATTGCCAAAGTATTCCTCATCTCAAAAATGAAAGCATGTTTAATATAACATAATTGGAGAAAACCTTGATGAGCACACACTTATACTGAGGTGGGGGGGAATGGGGTGAATCAGTGTAAGAATTTTTTTAACTTTTTCAAACATTCATCAACCAATTAAGAAAATAATCACATATTAACTACAAAACATGGAACGCAAGATTTACGTGGAAACCCTTTCAGGAGAAAACCACAAAATTTTTCTTTATAATTATTTGTAGGCACCAGCCTACTAGAGACACCAATACCCACTAATACAAATCCCGGTAGGCACCATCCTACTCTTACAGATCTTTGTAGACACCAATATACTGGAGACATCAATCTCCACCGCTAAGCACCAATTTATCAAGAGACACCAATCTCTTATAGATATTTGTAGACACCAATCTACTAGAAACACCAATACCCACCGCTAAGCACCAACTTAGCAAGAAGCATCAATCTATGAGTTGCACCAACCTTCACCAAGTTTGTTTGTTATTTTTTCCTTCACCGGGTCTGCTCATTACTTCTTCCTTTACCAAGTCTATTCACTTCTTTTTCCTTCACCATGTCTACTCACTACTTCTGCCTTTACCAGGTCTGACCAAAATTTGAATTTTCAAATGGAAAATTTCCCAAATCTTGTTGTTTTGGGCCTCTTCCCAAGAACGAACTTGTATAACATGCCACGTACCCAATTTTGCAAATCTTGTTCTGAAAATTTTACTTGAGGTACTTATGTATGTATCATTTTTCTCTGCAAAATATCAAGGTCTAAAACATCCCAGAAAATAATTTATAGAAAAGGTTCCAAGCCGACTTATTTGAAACCGATTTCAAGAGAATTTAGGAACCCTAACTTCCACGGAGCATGTCTATGAAATATAGTGAACCAACATCTGATATTTTTACCACATATACACCAAAATCTCTCCTCTATCTCTGCAAAATCTCAGGGTTTGAAACAACCCAAAAAATAAGTTATAGCAAAAGTGCCAAGATGACCTGTTTGAAATTGATTTCATAAGCATTCACGAACCCTAACTTCCACAGGGCATATCTCCAAAAGTATAGCGAACCAACATCTGATATTTTCACCACGTACACCAAGATCTCTCCTCTATCTCTACAAAATCTCAAGGTCTGAAAGATCACAGAAAATAAGTTCTAGCGAAAGTGCCAAATTGAATTGTTTGAAACTCATTTCAAGAGCATTCAGGAATCCTAACTTCCACAAGGAATATCTCTGAAAGTATAACAAACCAGCATCTGCATTTTTTACCACATGGACACCTAGATATATCCTTCGTTTCTTCCAAATATCAAGGTATGAAACATCCTAGAAAAAAAATTATCACGAAAATATCAAGATGTCCCAAAACTGATTTCGTCATTCAATCTTTGTTAATCCATTTTTCACACACACTTTCTCTCAATGCTTTCTCTTTTTATACCTTTTTCATGACCCTTCATAAAGGGGACATGTCTCTTAATTAAATAATTGATTTCCAATACCATGATAAAATACCCCAAATACCATGGGAAAATACCCCAAACCCATTGGTTTGAAACCACCATTTCACTTTTTACTTTTTCACATGACCACTTTTTTAATATATATATGTGTGTGTGTGTGTGTGTGTGTGTGTGTGTGTTGGAAATGTTGTGTGTATTGTAATAACATAATATGACATTAATGACATCATTAATCATTTGAAATCAATGACAATAATTCCAACAAACCTTTTAATTTGTATTGAAAATGGAAACCATGATCCAATATATGTTATTGCTATAGCTTGTACAAAGAATGGAAAAGGCAATGGGAAATAATATATAGAGGCATCTTCTTGCCAAAGTAAAAACAAATATTGTACATAACATACGATGTTTGGACAATCTAATGAAGAATGCAACTAAAGAGTTCAATTACAGGTTGGTAATAGAGGTAGAGGAATAAATCTACACATTCAAATCCCATCAAATGTGATCCACACTTAGCAATGTGATGTTATATCCCACCTCAAGGGAAACTCTTTTTACACACAACTACTAGGTAAAGGACAAGTTAGCTCAACTTAACATGGAGAATGGTAGTTATAAGTTAGTGGCACGAAAATTGGACAATGATAGTTATGATAAGTAGGTGTCACAACAATTATTTGATGCCTTACTATTTCCTACCAAATGACATCCACATTCATATGATCTTACATGGATCAACTTTTCAAGTTAAACAATGTTCATTTGATCAAAATTTTCTTTTTCTTTTCCTTTTTCCCACTAAGCCCTTCATTGATGGTGTGAAAATGACCTCATTCTAATATATAGTTGCGGCATGATTATTGGGAATCCATGTTGTTGCTTTCTATTTATGTCAAATCACATTTACTATATCACTCATTGGTCACTTAAGGAGTTAGTTGGGATTATGGATCTCTAGGAATTCGATGACTTAGTGGATTGGTGGTATTTAAATGTAATATTATCATATCATGGGAACTATACTAGGAAGATTCAAGGGTTTTAGAGTAGGGGGTAGTCATCCATCCAATTTGTGTATCAATGACAAGTATGAGCACATGAGACCTTAAGGATCTTGGGAGAGGTTTCACTCTCGTCGGCTGCCATGGGCAAGGGAAGCACTTATATTTGTCTTTGCTTTGAGTACTAATCATGGATATAGATCCTATTAGTGGTATTTTGTATTTTTGTATTATGCATTTGATTTCTAGTTTTTAACCCAATGGCACTTGATAATGTGAATCATTGTTGTTGTTGGTTCACATTTTGATAGACATTTGGTCAAGCTCAACACCATATACCACCTCCATTCCTAGTAGACTTGGTAGTTTCCCAAGTTAGTCTCTGAGACATTCTAATGAGATGGATTGATGACCATAGGGAGATACATCATTCAAGTTAGTTTACATGGTGGTGTTAGGTTGCTTAATTACTCAAAGAGGTTGTGATGATTCAAGGTGGTCATGATGGTTTGAGGAGGTTAAGATAGTTTAGTGTTGATTGTTTGAGAGTTGCATGTAGATATTTATGTGTTTCCAAATGTTCACAACCACCACTCAATTGCCTCGAGGGAGAGTCAACAATAGGGGGGCTTGCTCAATATTATTTGTGTTGAGTCACATTTATTATATAACTCATATTCTATCAATCACTTACATTAGGGGAATTTTGAGGTTAAAAATGGGCCTTGAAACAAAAAATGTACTATTAAAATTAACTTTAAAAGAACCAATGGGATTCACAATGATAATGTCAACCATAAAGGTAAATGTTTTTGGAGAGAAAGGAATAAAACTATTTTTTTAATCGTATTTTCGACTTATCTTCTTATAGGCTTACTAAAATTTTAAGTGTAGCCACTCATTGGATGAAAAATTAAATTATGCATCCAACGAGTGCTTACACTTGAAATTTGAGTAAACCTATAAGGAGATAAGTCGAAAATTTGATTAAAAAAAGTAATTTTATTTCTTTCCCTTTGAAAATTCATAACTCTTATTTTATTATTTTAACTATTATTTTATTGTTTTCCTTAGGGGGGGCATTTTAGACCTCGAATTTCCCCTAATAAGGAGTTAGTTGGGATATGGGACTCTAAGCACTTGATGACTTAGTGGATTAGTGGGATTTTAATGTAATATTATCATCTCATATAAACTATATTAGGAGGCTTTTAGGGTTTTGGAGAAGGAAGATAGTCATTCATTCATTATTGTATCAATAAGGAGTGTGAGCACATGAGAGTTTGAGGATCTTGAGAGAAGCTTCACTCCCTTCCCCTTCCATGGATAAATGATACTCTTGTATTTTTCTTTGCTTTGAGTAGTAATAATGGATCTAGATCATGTTAGCAGTATTTTCAAATTTTTGTATTGTGCATTTGATTTATAGGTTTTACCCCTTTAGCACTTCAGTGGCCTCAATGCATATTAATATGAAGCAACACATAGTAGTTGTCAAAGAGAAAAAGGAATATTAATTTACAATTATTACACGACCAAAGAAAGTAGTATTTCCATTCACTCTTATACAACATTGATGGCTCTTGTTCTTAAGTGGAGAGGATATTTTTCCATTTTAGGTTTTAAAGAATCAAAGTTGTCCACTTTTTCGGCAAGAATTCCACTTTTACCAAGCTTCTTGGAAACACTACCAAAATATGCATCATGTATTCAAAGCCAAAGCATTACTACTTACTTTGTTCAAGAAACCTACCTCTCAAACCAACAAAATCAAGGAGGTGATGGGATATATGATAAAAAATGAGGGTGCCCTCCCTTAGTCCAATGCCTTACTAGCAAAGCCAATGTGTTCCCTAGAAGAAAGGAACACTCCTCCCTTGAGGGTGCTTACTTCGAGGATATAGTTATTATTATTGTGATAAGCATCCCTTTGCAACCTTGAGCTACATGCATGAACATAAATAATTATAGTTAGTGCCTAGTTTTTAAGTTACATGCATTTAAAGAGTTAGTTGCATTTTAATATAATATTATTTTCTAGATTGAGTGATGTGCATTCTAGATTAGGGTTTTTGACTTGGAGAAGATATGTAAAACTATATAAAGGTTGATGCCTCATCAATAAAACTAGGCTTCATGTTTTGATCTATCTTACCTTCTAGGGCTTCATAGATCAAATATAGTGATATCTTCTCATCTATTTTGAGCAGTTATAATAGGTTTTGTATTGGGTTATATTCTTTCTATATGTAGTAAGATTTTTTCTATCATTTGGTATCAAAGCAGTAAGATATTTTCCTACTCCCTTCTATCTCCACATGGGTTTTTTTTAGGCCAGCCTTCCACCCCACACACATTTCTCTCCAAAGTGTTTGGTTCTCTTGGCTCTATGCCCACCCAAAAATATTCCAAGGCATTGAGTTCCTTGAGAATTTATCTCCACCCCAACAACAGTTTATTGTGCAGGCACCCTTGGTTGGGATTTCTTTGGCCTGCATCACCCTTGATTAAGATTTATGGAGGCCGCCCTCCATGCCAACTCTTCTCTCTGGGGCTACATCACCTTTGACTGGGATTTTTGCAGACTGAATTCCACCTCCACATCGGTCCAGATCTCTCCACGTGGTTTTCCGAAGGCAAACCTCCCACCGGACTTAGCAAACTCAAAGTCTAGTTTTTCACATAAAATCTCCTTCTATGCAATTCCTTGGTTATTTTGGAGGTCATCCTCCCAACCCAATAACTCTCTTCTTCAACACATTGTCTCAACATCCTTGAAGTGTAGCTCCAAATAATCCCAAACACTATGACCTAGGATTTTATATCTTCAACACGTCACTCCTTTCAACAATTAAATTCTCAACAAATCTTCTTCAACCTTCAACTCAAATAGTGGTGAGTTACCGCTTAGGGAATTACATTGTTTGTTTGGGGGGTTTTCCTTATTTTTAATGGCTCTCCATATCTTAGACCTCCCCTTCATCCAAAACCCTCTCAACAAATTATTAGTTACACCATCTCTTGATTTAACACCCTCTCAAACTATTGAAGCTTTTGTAGCTTCCTGAGGCATTCCCACAACAGGCCAAGGTGTCTGGCATGTGGGAATCTTCGTTGGCACCAGTTTATCCTTTTGTTTCAGTGAAATGGGCCTTGGAATGAGGCTAGGGCCTCATGGGTAGGTTGATGGGATTTGTGGGCTTTTGTTGGGGTTTCACACCCACAAAGAGAAATAAAATATTCTAATTAATTGTTAATTTTAGAAAGGGTTCCTAAACTCACTCATAAGACTCCTATATAAGGAGAGAAAAGATTCTGACAAATCTCATAGTGACATAGTGTGATGATGAAGTTGGCGTAAGTGAGTCTACACTTGTGTCAAGGAGCTTCGTGATATTAGCAAGGGAATTTTTGAAACTATGGAAAATCTAGCCTAGGGCTAAAGGACTCTATTTTTTGTTCTTGACAGAGAAAGCACATTGCATGTGTGGAGAAGAGAGGCAATCACGGAAGGGAAGAAGTTGCACGAGTGGTGCAGACCGTACAGAAGCATCCGTACGAGACTTCGGTACATGTATGCGAGTTGCAATGAGAACATTAGTGTATGTACATGGGTTTTAGTGGGAACAATCATATATGTACACAAGTTCCAGTAAGGACAGTCCCGTACGTCTGTACAAGGTTTTTGGGCATGAGAAGGACTATACAGGCTGATGTCAGCAGCAATTCCGGTGACGTCAGCGAAACATATAGGTGATCTGAAACAAATTTGTAAGTTGGGATTTGTCCCGAGAAGTTTGTTGATTTTGTGGTTGTAGAGAGAATTGGTTTTGTCCTCAGATTTGATGATTTCTATAAGTTGTTGAGGGGGCTGGTTTTGCCCTCAAAATTTCTGAATTTGACAAAGTTACAGAACAAATATTTTGCGTTTCATGTGCACTAATGATTCATCTCTGATCTTGATTGTTTCCACTGCTATATTTTTCAGTGAATAATTTCAGTGTAAAATTGTTCATGATAACAACTAGAGTTTATTATTAAATCACTAGGAAGTAATTTTCAGATTTGAAATTAGTCACATAGAGTTGCATGTGAAAAATTGACATGGTTTCAAAGCTTGGGATCTGAAGAGAAAGGGATCATCTTGAGACACATTTTTGGCTACAACACTAAATGATTGTTGTTCTTGTTCTGGGCAAATCAAAATGGTGAAGACATTGAAGATTGAGGATATGTTGGAATCGAAAACTAACTTCTGGTCTTGGAAGGCCAGGGTTATCCTTATATTTGAAGAAAATGACCTCAAGGAGTTTTTTCAGGGTGTTGTTGCAAGTCCTACCAATCCGCGGGAATTGGCAACTCACAAGAAGAAGGAAGTGAAGGCCAAGCGAGTGTTGCTAGAATCCTAAAGGATCACATGATTCCTCACATTCCCAAGAAGGCGTCTGCCAAGCAAATGTATGTTTCTTTGGTAGGTCTATACCAAAATGAGAATACAAGCAGGAAGTTGCATTTGAAGCACCAACTTCAAGTTGTCAAGATGTCTAGTGACGACACAACTGTGAACTACCTTATGAAGATTACATAGATATGAGATCAACTTGTGGCCATTGGTGATAAGGTGGAGGATGTTGAGTTGGTGAATGTAACATTGAGAGGTCTTCTCAGGTCTTGGGAACCATTTGTGCAAGGGATCTTTGCACGAAATAAGTTACCAGACTTTGATAGACTATGAATTAATTGTATCCGAGAGGAGACTTGATTAGTGTCCAAGGATGATTTGGATGGCTTAGTGAGGAGTAGTAGCGATGAGAACCAAGTCCTTGCAACCCGCACTAGGAAGGGTAGAAGAGTTTCTATTGGCAGAAGGGCTTCTCCCGAGAGAGAAGCATATCCAAAACAAAGATGGAAAAAGGATCTTAGTAAGATCATATGTTTTGAGTGTCATGACTATGGTCACTATGCTTCATAGTGTCCACACCGGAAGGGAAGAGGAAGAAGGCAGCATGCATCAACAACAGAGGTTGATGAAGTTGTAGATAGGTTCCAAAGGGAGATCTTGTTGGTCTTCGCCCTTTCAAGTAAAATCTCCAGCAGGGGGACTTGGTTGGTGGATAGCAAAGCCTCTTGCAATATGACAGGTGCATGAGAGTTATTTGACACTTACACATAAACTAGCTCAGACTTGTGTGTGGAGCTTGGTATGGGAACCAAGCACGCAGTATGAAGATATGATACAATATCATTCAGGTTGGATTTAGGAGAAGTGCTTAGGGTGTCAAATGTGTTATGGGTGCCAAAACTCAGGAGGACTGTTCTCTCAGTCTCGGAGATTGAGAAGAAGGGATACCATATATTGTTTCGAGATGGACAAGTGGTGTTTGTGCCCAGACGATCTAGCTTCATATCAACGATGGTTCTTAGAGTTAGGGAGGGAAACCTATATAGGCTAAGGGGTCATCCGATGAGAGTTGTGACTAGCAGTAATAGAGAGGAAAATGAGGAGCAGGTAGCTCCATCAATGGTGAGGTAGGTAGCCCTACCAACAATATAGGTTCAAAGTGAGAAGGTAGCTCCACCAATGGTACCGGCTCAGAGGGAGTCAACCCTCAGGATCCAGTGGGGAGGAGCATCCTCCCATGACTATTAAGAGAAAGTTGGACTTCAGGAGGAGTCAGTAGGCTCGGAGGGAGCATCACTCATCCAGAGGGAGTCTACCTTCAGGGACAGGGGGAAGAGAGGAATCTTCCAGGCAGGTGTCATGGATTGAGGAGGTCAGATAGGAGGCTTTGAAGCAGGAGGCTTCTAAGAGTAGAGTATCTTCCATGGAGGGCCCATTTGTTGGAGTATGATTTGCCTCAATGACTAAGGGGGGAGCCAGTTAGGAGGACTAGACAACAAGATTTGCTTCAGTGACTGAGGATGTAATCACTCAAGAGGATTGGAGAGAAGGATTTGCTTCGATGACAGAGGGAGAAACTAGTCGGGAGGATTGGAGTAAAGACATGGTAGCAGACCATGTATGGGAGACAAAAATACTTCATGGTGATGGAGGATGGAATGCCTCCCTCACTAGGAGGGAGTGTTGAAGATTTTGTAGCTTCGGGAGGCACATGCCAAGGTGTTAGGCATGTGGGAATCTTTATCAGCACTAGTTTAGCCTTTCATTTCAATGAAATTGGCCTTGGAATGAGGTTAGGGCCTCATGGGAAAGTTGATGGGCTTGGTGGGCTTGTGTTGGGGTTTCACACCCACAAAGATGAATGAAATATTCTAATTAATTGTTGAGTTTAGAAGGGGTTCCTAAACTCACTCATAAGACTCCTATATAAGGAGGAGAGATTGTGACAAATCTCATAGTGACATAATGTGATGATGGAGTTGTCATAAGTGAGTCTGCACTTGTGTCAAGGAGCTTGGTGATTTCAGCAAGGGAATTTCTGCAACTATGACAAATCTGGCCTAGGGCTAAAGGACTCTCTATTTTCTGTTCTGGACAGGAAAAGCACATTGCACATGTAGAGAAGAGAGGCAGTCACAGAAGGGAAGAAGTTGCACGGGTGGTGCAGACCGTACGGAAGCATCTGTACGAGACTTTGCTTCATGTATGTGGGTTGCAGTGAGAATAGTCGCATATGTACACGAGTTTCAGTGGGGACAATCGTGTATGTACACAGGTTCCAGTAAGGACAATCACGTGCGTCCGTACAGTCTAATGTCAGCAACAGTACGGGTGACATCAATAGGTCGTACAAGTGATCTGCAATAGATTTGTAAGTTGGGATTTGTCCCGGGAAGTTTGTTGATTTTGTGGTTGTAGAGAGGATTGGTTTTGTCCTCGGATTTGGTGATTTTTGTAAACTATTGAGAGGGTTGGTTTTGCCCTCAGAATTTCTGAATTGGACAAAGTTACAGAACATAAATTTTGTGTAAAATTGTTCAGTGATAACAACTAGAGTTTATTGTTGAATCACTAGGAAGTAATTTTCAAATCTGAAATTAGTCACATAGAATTGCATGTGAAAATTTGACACAAACTTCAGCCCTCCTTTCCCATCTTACCACAATATGGGGCCTCATTAGTGACTCGATTACTAACCCTCACTTTGACTGGAGCATGAGCTCTCACCCTTTCCACACTCAATCATAGCTCTTTACTCCTTCAATGATGTCTCACCTAATCACACAAATAGTGTTCCTCATCTATAGAACATGGACTCTCCATTAGCTCGTTAGTTCCCCCTTCTCATATATCCCAAAGCTCTAGATGCCTTGTCAAACCACATTACCTACTATGCTCACAAATTCCTTTCCAAAAACCATACACAACCCCTCACAACTCACCTAATCATCAAGTCGAACCTCTCTCCACCACACCTATGCTCTTTTACCCTTACAACCCACCAATGCATGACATCTATACTTGTCTTCTTACTACACAACACTCCCCTAGCACTATATATGTATGCCATTTATGCTTGTCTTCTTACTACACAACGCTCCCCTGGCACTATATATGTATATCTCCACACTACACTATTTTCCTCAACATCTCTCAAGCTCATGCCAAGTCCCGTACCCTAAACCCTCCCTAACTCGCATTACCCATTGGTTTTATTGTAAATAGCGCCCATTCCCATACTCCTTAACCAGCCAAAACCCTAATCCTAAGCTTCGAGGCACGTGGCTCTCCTCGTCATTTACTTCTCACTTGTCTTGTCTTCCCACATTCACCCCCTATGCTCCCGAACAAGATTATTTTCCCATATTTCGGTATGGGCTCGCCCACTGCAAGCCACCTTTTCCTTCACACTAGCAGAAGCTAGCATGACAGAACTTGGCTAGTCGGGTAATTGGATGTCTTCCCTTGGGGATAATTGTACCATTTCGATGGGTGCCAACTTCAGGAAGCCACTTTTCGATACAGCTATCAAAGACCCGGACACACCGCAATTGTCTTTTATTCCAGCGATAGATGGTAAAACATCTAAGTCAGAAAGGTACAACTTCACTGGTCCCGGCGAAGTAGTATTAGCCATACACAACCTAATGAGTCTAGCCATTATCTTGACAGGTTTCAATACTTGTGGCCCCTAACAAAAAATGGCCCCTCTACTTTCATACTCAACACATCATTTTGAAGAGAGCTCATAGCACAGAGGACGTTATGGATTTGAAACACCCTTCCTTGTATTATTATCTCAGACCTGTGTTACTCCAATATGACATACGAGACTCATCTCTACTGGCAAAAATGGGGGTTCCATTGCTCGGTCACCTGAGCCTTCAGAGTTAAAGATTGTTATTCTACATCTCCAACCTACATATGCTACGTTTTGCTCAGATCTGTGCCACGTCACTAGCTCTCTCCTCTCCTCCACCAACATTTTCGTTTTTTGTTGCATACAAAGGGTTGTTTCCAGTTCTCAGAGCACAACATAATCCTCATCTGCATCAACACCTGATGAATTCTTTCTCACAAAACACACGGCTTCTGGCATCATTTTCTTGTCAACTCTGAATTATATTTTAGCTCCCACATACTATTCCAGGCCTTCAGCACACCCAGGCCACTTACTTTCTTTTTCCCAAAAGAAAATTTTAACTTTGTATTAAATTTGGATTTAACCAAATGGATACAATAGTGTGCCCATACAAAAAAGCTATGACTGTGCCATGCATAATCAAAGGATATCTTCTGCAGATCTATTACAATAAGAAGGAAGATCCAAAATTAATTGGCAGATCTGGCTGTAAACATATCAGTCTATCATCACAAATCTAAGAAGACAAAAACATAGAGCCATATCTTCATGCAAGAAGAGGAAACGAGAGAGTAAAAGACTCTCATCAGTCAAAAAATTAGAAAAGAGATATGCAATGAGTAGGGCTCTCTAGTCCACCTGTCCAGTATTGATATGACTAAATACCAGTGTGTTCCAGGATGGCTTTTTTGGATAGGATATCTGCCTCTGCATTTAGTTCCCTGAAAATATGAGAGAAGTTGATCTGTGTGAAGGTCTGTAAGAGATCAATGATCCTATCCTTCTAACATTCCAGAGCCGCAACTTGAAGCTTTCATTTTTTGTTTAACCAGTCAATAATGATTTTGGAGTCTCCTCTCACATGTAGATCCAAAATATTATGATGAGATGTCAATAATAGAGTGACCCAGGCTCCAAGAAGTTTGGCTTTAGTGTTTGATCCTATGCCACAATTAAAGGTCCAAGCAATCCAAGAGCCAACACAGAGGTGAATCCTCCCACCCGCTCCAGAATGCATTCCCGAGTTTTGTGAAGCCCCGTTGAACCAAGCATAGTTTCCACTCAGCTGAGTAAGAGGTTGAATGAAACAGGACTCAGTAATCTTTTTTAACCTTTCAGATTTCAACTCCCCCAAGTTCAGGCATTTATGGAGACAGTTGAGTTCTCGAAAATCGCCTTATTGCGAGTGATCCAAACATACCAGCAGACAATTACTAGAAGATGTGGAATGTTGGAGACCTGTAGAGACCAAATCTCCAGGCAGTCATGCAAATTAGAGCCCGTCCACATCAATTTTGGATTTAGGACTGATAGGATTTTATGCCAAATCAATTTTGTAATAGGACAGTCCCAAAAGATGTGGAAGATTGTTTCAAGATTTTTGCGGTAGAGGAAGCACATATTTGGGTCCATCCAACCCCGACGAAGAAGAATATCCCAAGTTAGAATCTTGTCATTTGCAGCTAGCCATATAAAGAGTTTTAATTTCGAAGGAAGGTTCCAATGCCATATTTTTTTTCGCCAGCCTGTACAACTTTGTAACCAGATAGTAGATGAGATGGTGTTATAAACATTCTTTACTGTCATTTGACCAGAGTTGTCCCCACCATTCCAAAGTAAAATATTTTTCGTTGCATGAAGACGGATCCCCGCACTGCTTAGCGTCGAGCAATATGTTTTCCATACCTGTGCTAGTGCGCCCGATAGTCCCAGTTCAGTACAAGTTCTCAACTTTGTGGAGGAAAGCCTGTCATTGGGGAGAATTTGTGCTTGAAAAAGGTAGTAAATTTTTGAAAAATTAAGATGTTCCAGTAAACCCCATGAGAGGTATGCCTTTGATCCAAGACCCAATATTGCATCTCTGCCAATGTGTATTTCAAGACCCGAACCCGGTTTCCAGCATAACTAGTGGTGAATGAATTTAAGATTCTTTAAAAGAGATCTTCAAGTCGGTGAGGCACTATATGTACAAATATCAGGAAGTATGAGCCATCGAGCAAGAGAAATCGAATAAATATATTTCCCAAAAATGATATGGTGCCAAATACCGTCCTATGTTAAAACACGCCATAGCGTTTTTGTTGCCAATGCTTGTTTGAAAAGTGTAAGATTGTGCAGTCCCCAACCACTTGCCGCCTTTAGCTTAGCGATAAAATCACATCTACAAGGGTGAAGAGAATGTTGTTTTGCATTGCCAGACCATAGAAAAGAAAACATCAATTCCCTGATCTTGTTCAAAATGGAGGGAGGAATATTGGCGAGAGCCACCCAGTAGACAACCTAGCCTTCGAGCACCGATTTTAAGAGAATGTATCTCCCACCCAGAGTGAGTCAGCGATTGCACCAATGTGTAATATGATTCTCAAATTTTATCAGCAATCAATTCCAATCAATTGTTTTGTAGCAGTCTGGCCTAAGGAAGTAGCCAATGTATCTAAAACCCTGTGAGAGCTCTTGATAACCAAAAGGAAAGATGGATTTATAGGTTTCTAAATCCTCCGCCAAAAGGCCAGAGTAGTAGAAGGTGGATTTTGTTTCATTTATCTGAAGGCCAGAAGCACAACAAAAGAGATTTAGGATCGATTTGATTTCTTGTCATTCTTTTAAGTCCGCTTTAGTGGCAATAATGATGTCATCCGCAAAGAAAAAGTGCAACACCTTAATCATTCTTGATACCTTAATGCCAATGATAAGCCCCTCTTGTTGTCGCATCTTGAGTAGAATACTTAGACCTTCCAAAGCCAATATAAAAAGGAGTGGGGAGAGAGGACATCCCTGTCTCAAACCCCTTTCATTTGTGAAGAAGGATGTAGCTTCTCCATTGACCAACACCGCAATGGTCACACTAGTCACGCACCCCATGATCCAGTTTGTGAAAAGATAACCGAAACCAGATTGCAATAGAATCATTCTAAGATAGTCCCAACTGACACAGTTGAAAGCCTTTTTTAAATCCAGGCCACTTACTTACTTTGAGATAGTTATGCATTTATTATTATCGTTGTGATAGGCATCCCTTTGCAACATTGAGATGATGGTGGAGGTGCCTAGGAATATAAAGTAAAACATAATACATTGAGATAGGTGCATAAACATAATTAATTATAGTTAGTGTCAAATTTTTAAGTTATCTGAAATTAAGGAGTTAGTTACATTTTAATATTATATTATTTTCTAAATTGAGGGACGAGCATTTTAGATTAAGATTTTTGACTTGGAGAAGATATATAAAACTATATAAGGGTTGATGCCTCGTAATAAAATTGGGCATCTTATTATGATCTTTATCTTTTGGGGCTTTATAGATTTAAATACAGTTATATCTTCTCATTTTTTTTCTTGGGCTATCTTCTTTCTTTTTGCAGATCGTTTCTTATCAACATAGATAAAATTTAGTCTATTTTTGGAATGTTATTTAGTGTAGAGATCAATTATTACACCAAGAGAAGTCATGAGCACCATGAGATGTGTAACATATAAAGTTAACAAACTAAAATGAAATAAAAGTTGAGGTCTATAACACAAAATAAAATAAAAAATCTGGCCATAATAATAATAAAATAAACTGGCATACATTCATCTTAACTCTCAACCTTTTAAGCATTGAGAACTATGTCCCTCCGCTTCTTTTTTTATTCTTTTCGATGCTTAATAGTTTTGAGATTAAAATGAATTGATGTTATTTTTAATATCCTTGTATAACGAAAGTTATTCTCTTGAAGAGGCTAAGGTTAGAGTTATAATCAACTTGTCTATTTTTATCTTTAACCTCCAAACTCAATAACGAACATATTGTCTAGTATGTAACAAACATATCCTATACATAATACATATGGTTAGACAATAACCATACTTAATTTTTGAAACTTAGGTGCCTTGTTCTTATAAACCTTTTATTTTCATCCATTGTGTGCTCATAATACATCCATGACACCTTAAAACTCATCCATAAGTCAATTATCATATACATTTGTTCTTCCCAATACAATGATGTAACTCAACCCAGCTCCATCATTATCAATATGACATCCCTATCCATATGATTTTTGGACATGATGTTTCAATTAGTGCCAACGAATCCTTCACTTATCTTACATACAGAAAGTGGAATGCATTTAATAATTAAGGTTAGTTTCTCCCTTAACTTGCCTTATGGATTTGCAATACTACCAATGTGGCAAAGATGACTAACTACAGTGTCCAATACACCCCAAGACATAGATCCCATACAAAGACCTATCTAAGTTAGTAGTAAAACCTATGTTGCATGGGTATGTCTAGGTATGGGTCATGGGTATACATATAGGGATTAATCAAATAAAGATAAAAACTTTATGATTATAGGTAGTATGAGAATGCAAGAACGAGTATGGTTTAGGCAAATAAAATTACACATGCAATTATGGGTAGAACATATTCAGAGGTAACTATCATTTTGTACCAAATAGGTTGATTCATATGATTAAAATGAACCTTGTTATTACCATCCATGTCAATGATACATTTCAAACATAAGCAACCACCATAAGGTTTGATTCAACTATAATACATGATATCATGTACATACATCGAATAAAAAATGCAATATAAAACATTAGAGAATAGATCAAACTACCACATAACATGTTAAAGCCATCAAAAAGATATGAAATCGAAATTATCATTCATATACAATAGGCAACATAATTGGACAACTAAGTAAAGAAGTGACCACATAAATGTCAAGTCCCTGAAAAAGGTTTAAAATGCTAAAAAAAAAATATTATATGATAGTCATGTAACATCATTGTGTATCAACTAAGTGAGCTCATGTGATTAGAATGACCACTCTTATGACTATCTCTATCAACAATTCATTTTTTACTATAATTCACTAGGCTAGTTTGTGACTACAATGACCACTTTTATGACCATCCATGTCAAGAATGCATTTTTAACATAATTAACCATATTAAAGTCTTATTTATTTATAGCTCATCATATCAAACATAGTAAAATAAACATTGATACAAGAAGCGCTAGTGAATAAAATATATTTCCCCATCACATAAAAATAACATGTTATAACCATAAAAAGACATGACATACAAATTATCATTTATGTACCATTTCAATATATCATGGACAATGGTATTTGACAATTAAGTAAACAAGTAGCCACAAAAATACTCACACAAGTAGCCATAACCTTATCATCATGATTCCCTATTTAGCCATAACCTTATCATCATGATTCCCTATTTGTAAGACCTTTGGACATTATGTAATTAGTACGAAAGAATCCTTCACTTCTCCCTCACTCAAAGTTTGATCCCTCACTTGAGTTGCCTTGGATTTGCAATGTTCCCATTGTGATAAAGGTGATTAACCATAACATCTAATACACCCTAAGGCATAGATCACATGCAAAGGTCTATCTTAACTCAATAACATAACTTATGTTGCATAGGTAAAAGACGGAATGCGTAGGTACAGATATGTATTGGTACGATAAGAATGAAAACTTTTTAAATTACAAGTACGAGGTATGGTGAGTTTCCTTCGTAAATGAGAAGGTTATCAACATATGAATACAAGTACGTCCTAGTGGTATAGAATTACCCATACAGCTATGGGCTGAACATATCAAGAGGTAGCTATCATTTTATACCAACTACGTTGACTCATGTTTAGAATGGGCCCTGTTATAACCATCCATGTAAACTAATTAACCACTATAAGGTTTTATTGAGCTATCGTTCATAATATTATGCATGCATAATATAAACATTGCTACAGAAAACATTAGTGAATAGACAAACATACAACAACACAAATATAACATACAATAGCCATCAAAATTGTATATATAGAAATTATCGTTCACATACCATCACAATATGCCATAGGCAACACTCTCCAACACAAGCGAACAAAACAAACCCCTTAAAAAGGTGAAGAGCGCTGAAATGCAAAACAAAAATATTATACAAGTTGTTAGAACAGATAAAGAGATAGCTATATTATACATGTTGTTAGAACAGATAAAGAAATAGCTACCTTTTTGTATCACCTAGGAAAAAGTATCAGTTAGGTTGGTTCGTGTGATTAGAATGAGCACTCTTGTGACCATCATGTCAATAATGCATTTCTAATATAGCTAACCACCGTAGGGTTATGGTTCATGACATCAAGCATTGGTAATATAAGCATGGCTGCATAAAACACTAGTGAATAAAGAATTTTGCCACATCACATAACACATAACATCACATAGCCATCAAAAAGACATGAGATGCAGATCATCATCATATACCATCACAATAAGATGCAGATCATCATCATATACCATCAAATTATACCAGAGGCAATAGTGTTTGACAATTCAATAACACATAACATGACATAGCCATCAAAAAGACATTAGATGCATATCATCACAATAAACCATAGGCAATAGTGTTTGACAATTCAATAAAGTAAACTACTGGCCACACAAACACCCACACTAGTCCGTTAAAAAGATAAAGAGAACTGATATGCAAAAATAAAACATTACAGAATAGTTCTATAATGTGCAGTCAGTGTTGATGTACAATGTAGAAAGACATAACCAAAGGTTGCTATCAGGTTAGAAGAGATGGGGTGAAGTCCCACAATTGCCCATTAGTCCCAAAAACAATGCAATGTGAACCAAAATTGAGCATAACGATAAGGACTTCAACCTTACTGCAGGTCAGTGTCTCAAAAGAGAAGAAATATAGGTCTCTTCATTTCCTTCCATTCTGCAATACATGTCGAAATATGTAGGTCACATTATAGAAAGGCTGAGAATTCCCTTTGTATAAGAGATTGCTACTGCAAAAAGGAGGGTGGTTCCCCTTCCAAGTGAGTTGTCAGTGAAATGAGGCGCACAATAGTGAGAATAATGTGTCACACTGACAATGGCATACTTCTCTAAGTTGCCACAATGTCAAATAAATGTAGAGATGTGCAAAACAAATAAAGATTGACGATGAGAATGAGGAAAGGAGGGTGGTTCACTTTCCAAGGGACTTTACAGTAAAATGAAGCCCACAATAGTAAGAATAATGTATCACATTGACAATGACATACTCTAAGTTACCGCAATGCGAAATAAAAGTAGAGATGTGCAAAGCAAATAAAGGGAAATGATGAGAATGAAGAAAAGAGAGGAAAATATGGGTATTTAAACTCAAATGGCACTACAAAACATCCTTAGCTCAACATCCTTGGGTGTTTTCCAAGACGGCCTCATTCTAACCTTATGTTGAATTTTAATGCTGGTTAGCTCAAGCATGCAGTTTATTTCAATTTAGCATTAAATTGAACCATAACCACTGCAGTAACAATACTCTAACTGCAGTAAACCAAGATCACAAGAAGAATAACCATGCACAAGACAACATAATTTATCCTGAGAAAACCCTTCTCAATCAAGGGAAAAACCCAGCAATCCTTTTCTATATTTGCCAAGAGAAGATCCTCCACACCACAAACCCTAGAGCACACAAGAGGGTGCTTCTATGACTGAGAAAGCTAGCACCTAAGAGAAGTGCGCACTTCAAATTTCATACCTCCAACTTCAGACCATGCGTTGAGTGTGAGTGAGAGAGATATGTTCCACAATGGGGATCTATCTCTTATTTATACAAGACTTAACTCAACGAATAGACATGTCACTTGGCACAATAGGGCTGACCTGTACAATTACATAATATAATTAATCTTTGACACAATACTAATTATCTTTACATGGTGGGGTCGACTTGTACCCTTTACAACACAAATTAGGGTTTTACCAAAGTCTTACTCTCTGACAATATAGCAAGGAATCTCACACATCCTCTAGTGATCTGCCACTAGGGACACGTCCACCTGTGCTCAACCACAGGGACGTCACTCTCAACAGATCAACTCAACTAAGTCCATAAGAGTACCATCTGGAGAGCCATCTCAAGTCGACTCAACTAAGTCCATAGGAGTCTGACAGGAGACCATCTCAAGTCATCTCAACTCAGTCCAGACGAGCACGACAAGAGACCACACGTCATCTCAACTCAGTCCAGAGGAGTATGACACACCCATCACATGGGCTCTCTCACAGATCATCTCAACTCAATCCAGAGGAGAACGACCTGGAGAATGTCTCATGAAGCTGCAATCAACAACACCTTATTGATGCAATTTGTCTGCATAGGTTAGGTCCACCAACATCCAAGATAAGGTTGTGAAATAAACGTACAGATGTGCAAAGCAAATAAAGATTGATGATGACAATGAGGAAGATATGGGGTATTTAAACTCAACTAGGACTACATACCATCCCAGCTCAATCTCTTTGGGAGTTTTCCAAGGCCTCATTTTAACCCTATTGATGTCATTTGTCTCCTTAAGTTGGGCCCAACGACATCTAAGATGAGGGCCAGTGCCTTTGAAAAGGATTCTACAATTTTACTTACATTTATTGTTGATCAACTATGTTTAGTGAAAAGTAACATCAAATAGATCGAGCATTGTGATATGAAAACTCTAGAAAAACACTGATAGGCCATTGATATTTTAAATTGACCTATCCTTCTAGGTAAATATCTCATGGATCTGAACTTAAAAACCTGAAAACAAATTAAACCACATGTTTGATGAAGAACATCATTCTTGAAAGCCAAGAAGGATCAAACAACACTGTGATGGATTATGCTCTTTAAAATAACAAGGTATTGAAAGGAGATGCATATGCATGTCATTGTGATTCATGGGCAGCCCTACTGTCCAGGAAAGGGTATCAATGCTTGAAAATTATGCATAATACAAAACACTTTCACACCCACGACACTAAAAACTCTTCCTATTTCTCTAATTCACAAATACTAAATTTAAAAAGATTAGAGAAATTTTATTATTGGGAATGAAGAGAAAAAAGAGCATCTAATCCTCACAATTTCATAAGTATTAACTGTTCATACACAGAAGCATTCCTCCCATGATCAAAATGATATGAATTATTTCTAAAAATTGTGTTGAAATGCTAAATTAGAGAATTTAAAACGGAATACTCTTAATGTACACGCAAATTGATTTTTAATGTATACTCATGGATGCCACTGCATATTCCAATTAAATTTTAGTTTTAATAACGTTGAGGAAGAGGATATAAGATCTATTGTATAAACCCTCCGCTCTTTTATTTTGCTGAGGTAAATATTGTTCACGTGTTTCTTTAAAAACACTTTAGGCACCAATTAACAATAGGCCTAATTAACAAATATAATTTATTCAACACTCCTTTCGAAGTTACAATATTTCAACACTCCCCGTTAACAAGAAGGGTATTCTATTGACAACATCAATAACAACTTACTGGACTCAATACAATATGAAGAGGAGGAGACATCGTCATCAACATCTGGAACACTATATGTCATATCTATAAATCATCGAAAGTTTTTCTCATCATCAACAACAGTAGAAACTAAGCATCGTCGTCATCTGCAGCGTGGAGCTGGAGTAACATCACCATCATCAACAACATGAAGCTGGAACATCAACAACATGAAGCTGGAACATCAACATCAACAGCACGAAGCTGGAATAACATCATCATCATCAACAGCATGAAGCTGGAACATCACAATCAACAGCACGAAGCTAGAACAACAACATCAATGGCAACAGAATGAGATAGGAGCATCAACAACAACAACAATAACAGTGGGCACTCCAACAAACCATCCATCCGAACCTTACGGGATCTGTCCAGGGATAATAAAACCTCCTAGGATATAAATCCCAACGAGCCGCCACACTACTGACCACATCAAGTATATACATACATAGGCACGCCAATAGACCGTTCATCCGGACCTTATGGGATCTGTCCAGGGATGATCAATCCCCTAGGATATAAATCCTAACGAGCTTCCCTGCTGGTGGTCAGGATACCATAGTATCATCAGCATCACTCCCCCTTTCGAGGGAAGTCCTTTCGGACTACACCAATCTTGTCTCGGAAGTACTCAAACTTCACACGAGACAGAGGCTTAGTCAACACATCTGCTACCTGCTCATCTGTGCCAACATACTGGAGCTTCATGGCTCCCTTCTGTATCAAGTCACAAATGTAGTTGTACAGGATCTCAATGTGCTTCTTCTTATCGTAAAACATTGGGTTCTTTGTCATCTTTATGCAACTCTGGTTATCACAAAAGATCACAGTAGCATCCATCTCTAGGTCAAATAGACTTGTCAACAACTTCCGAAGCCATATGGCTTCACAACTGGTGAAGCATGCTGCAATGTACTTTGCTTCTGCCATAATGAGAGCAATAATGGATTGCTTCCTGCTTTTCCACGAAGTCATGGTTGACCCCAAACTGAAGCAACATGTTGAAGTGTTTTTTTTCCTGTCTGAAGCACTTCCAGCCCAATCTAAATCAATATAGCCATACAATATGAAGTCACAATCTCCAGTATAACAGAGGTCATAGTCCAATGTACCCTTAAGGTATCTCATCACATGCTTTACAACTACAAGGTGAACACGTTTGGGTTTCACCAAATACTGACTCAAGGTGTTCACAGCAAAGCATATATCTGGTCTAGTATTCATCAGATACATCAACGAACCAATCATCTGTCTGTATAGAGTATCATCAACTATTTCTAACGAAGTATCATGTCGAATCTCTTCAGAATTTCCACAACATACTTTCCTTGATCAAGGAAAATCTCTTATGGGCTCTGTCGTACTTCAAGACCTAAGAAATAGTGCATCGCACCTAGGTCCTTCATTTCAAATTCAATGGCAAGCTTCTTCTTGCAATATGTGATGAGTTTTTCTTCATCTGTCAAGAATAAGTCATCCACATATAGCAGCAATATAACTAGTCCATCATTCTCAATCTTGAAGTAAAGGTTGGGATCAACTTTACTCTTGGTAAAGCCCAAGCTCATCAGAAAACTATCAATCCTGCCATTTGCAAACATGAGTCTTCATGTCCTATACTTCGAAACCAAATTTTCAACCAAATTTTCACATCACATTGTACCAACCTAGTACACTTGCTCAGTTGAAACTCAATTTGCATAATCATGTGTTGGTTCTATGTGCTTTCTGCAAAGCACTATCAATCTCACTGCTTGAGAGTATGTCCCATATTCTCTCTGCAATTGTTCCTTTAGGAACCGGGACTCTGCACCTGCAGCTGCTATTTCTGAAGCTGCGAATGACTTCTTTATTCTCACTGTAGTTGTTGAACTCTGAGAGTAGCTCCTCTATTCTATCATGGCAACAACTTCATCTGAGAGTGGTTGATACTAAAGGTAACTTTTCTTCTTTCATGGAGATAACTCAATCTCAAATACAGGGACTGCTCCCTCTAAATCTCATACCGTATCGGAATCATGGTTGTTCTGACTGTCTTCACAAACACTAGAACTATTTCTTCGATCACTAGAGCAAGTTTCTTGTCATAGTCTTCTCCCTCTTGCTGGGAGAATCCTCTGGACACAAATCAAGCTTTGTACATCTCTATACTGTTATCTGCAACATGCTTGATCTGTTAGATCAATATTGGAAGTCACCACTCACTTCCCTTCTAGTCTCAAGGAAAAATCCATATATGAGTCCTTCTGACTGGCTTCCTCCTCTGTCACTGAAACAAGGGAATCTTCCCAGGAGATTTCACATCTCCTAGAAGTCTTTGAAGCTACGATCTAGTTTTCTCAACTCATGGCATCTGTCTGTCCGTCTTGGAAGACGTCTCTTTTTCCCATCTCATCCTCTCTAAGATGAGGCTCACTCTGAGTCTCCATGCTTCCTTTGAAGCTTGACTCCCTCTAAATCTATATAATCTTCGAAGCCATCTACTCCCTCTAATATGGCACATCAATGCTATATGTCTTTGCACCCTGCAAAGTGTCATGGGCCCATGCTGGTCTCTTTCTGGTTATTGCACTGATTCTAGGTAGGCCCTTCTGGCTCTACTAACTCTTCTTGATGATCTGAAGAGTGATTAACTGCACCAAAGGGATTTGTTCGGTCATCTTTGGAGCCTTCTGCTCCTCATGATCTGTCTCCATATGAGATGTTTTGTATCTAGCAAAAATAGCTTCTTCTTCTTCTTCTTCGGTACATGGATGTATACGGTCATATATACAAAATGGATAGTCTGCTCCATGTCTCATCTAATATGTTGCCTCCTTCAGCCGTCACTATAGTTCCCTCAGGGTTATCACCTGTGACCTACCCGGAACAAGAGCAACAAGGGAGAAACAATAGATAAGAATAATACTCTTTATAATAATAATAAAAACAATAGTGAGTACGATCGTCACAGTAGCTCCTT
>ML856580.1:17598-39005 GCA_009831015.1 Picea engelmannii
TGAGAAGAGATGTGACAGCTACTCGCATTCGCAAGAAGATCATTACAATGAGGCTCTGAAGGCATTTTTACAATAAACAGGAATGCCAAAATTCCTAGACATCCAAAAACCTAATCCTAGGAGATGAAGCGCCAAAATTCATGTGGGCCCCGTTTGGGTAAGTTAGTACATCTACTTCCCGGGGTCGTAACTTTTGCATACGATCTTCGTTTTAGGCGTATGATATCTCATTGGAAAGGTATCATCGAGGAGATTCATTTTGGGGGATCAATTATTCCTTTGACTATAATTGATAACCTTGATTTTGAAAAACCTTCATTTGGGCCCTCAAAATGGCCCCGGAGGTTAAACAATGCTAAAAATAGTAAATTGCCAAATTTGCCAAAAAATTGTTTTGAGCCAGTCGAAAAAGGTGGGTGGCCACCGATATCCACATGGATCAATAGATTTCTGATTTTTTAAAGTGCCAAATGATTTGCAAATAAATGTCTTTTATGTGATGCGTTTTAATTTACATGATGATATGTGATGTGATTTTGTTTCCTTTATGAAAACTTATCTATGTGTGAGATACCTATCCATGATGTAATTAGCTAACAAATATGAAATGGTATTGAGTTCTCTTGGTATGTGTTTGTATTTGATAAAATAAAACATTTGTTCAAGACAAAAAAACTCATAAGTGGAGATGTAGTAGGGTAGGATTGTGAATAGTGTAGATTCGATTAAGTTGACAGACCACGAGTTGGGATTCTAGGTTGACGATCATGTGAGAAATGCCTAGGGAGGAAGCTTCAATTAAAATTCCAATGACAACATGATATTCTTCCATGTTGTTAGTTGTCGATCCAAAGAAAATACCTCCAGAACTCACCAACTCATCAGAGTGGTAAACGACCCAAGTTGCAGAAGCAATGTTCTGGGTGTGTCAACTAGTGCCATCAGCAAACCCAAAAAATATAGGAAAGGAAGATGTCATCTGCGCAGGAAAACACAAGACATGGTATAAGTGTCTAAGGCAAAAACTAAAGAACCCAAAATAAAAATACACACCAAACTAAAAATACAATAGTGTACAAAGCATGTATGCTAGATTCCCTATGCATAGTACTTCTTTAGGTAAAGCCTGTTCCGAGGCTCACCCAGGGAGATTCCATCGTATTTGACTAACTCGTAGGAGCCTCTATGTAAAACACATTTCACAATGTAAGGACCATACCATAGAGGTTCTAACTTACCTATCCCTAACTTATCATGAGCCTGTTCATAGGTGAGGACTAGGTCTCCTTCTACAAAAGCACGAGGGTGGATGGATTTGTCATATTGATTCTTGATTCGCTTTTGATACATCTCATTAACGAGAGTGGCATCATGACGTGTTTCATCCAACCTGGTCAGGTGTAAGAAACATTATTCTTCGGCAGAAGTGTGAGGTAGGAGTTCTAATTTGAGTTTCAATGAGGGAATTTCGCACTTGATCGGTAAAACAACTTCTATGCCATATACAAGCTGGAAAGGAGTGAATCCAGTAGCAGTTTTCACCTAAGTATGGTAAGCCCAAAGAGAGGAGAAAATTTGTAAATGCCAAGATGTCTTGTTTACCCCTACCATATGTTGAATCATGGTTTTAAGGACCTTGTTGATGGCCTCAACTTGTCCATTTGCTTAAGGATAGTATGGGGATGAGTTCTCATGGCGAAAACCCAACTTGGCATGCAACTCACTCATCATCTAGTTTTTAAAGTGTGAACCATGATCACTGACAATGGTGTGTGGAAAACAAAATGGGTGATGATGTGGATAAAAAAGAAAAGAATTATAGTACGACCATCGTTCATAAAGGTAGGCATAGCCTCAACCCATTTTGTAAACTAATTTATGGTGACGATTATATAACCGTGCCCCCCACCTGAGGTAGGCTTACACTGCATGAAATCAATGCCCCATTTGGCAAAGGGGCCAATAGAAATAACGGGATGCAGTGGAGTAGGGTGGGTGCATGCCCTATTTTGAAAAACTTGGCAGGGTGGGCACTTTCTGACTGTCTCAATACAATCTTTGAAAATAGAGGGCCAAAAGTAGCCGACATGTAAGATTTTCTGAGCTGTAGCCATCCCAGAAAGATGACCGCCATAGGCTCTAAGGTGACAGTCATTAAGAACACATTTAGCCTCTTCATGGTTAAAACATCATCGTAGGATAGTATCAATACCATGAAGATACAACGTGTCACCAATGATAAGGTAGCAACGAGAACTATGGCGGATATGACGATGCTATTCACGAGAGATATCAGGCTGAAAAAGTTGGGTCTGGAGATAAAGAAGGATATCGCCATACCAAGGGTTGGACGTGATGATGAGGAACAGAGTCTCATCAGGGAGAGAATCTTTGGGCTCATTATCTTCATCAACATGGGGAAAGTCGCAGATAAGCTCTGCAAACACCAAATATTTTTTAGCTTTGGACTTAACAAATTCGAGATTGAAATCTTGAAGGATGATGATCCATTTGGAGTATTTTCCCCCTAGAACCTGACATGTCAGAATGTGATACATGGGGTTAGATTCCACGACAATGGTGGCGATGCATAGAAAAATGTAATGACAGAATCTCTGAACAACAACGATGGCTGCCAGAGCCAACTTTTCAACATGTGAATATCGAAGCTCTGGACCAGATAGACTTTTGCTCAAATAATATATCACATGTTCCTCGCCGTGAGGGTCCTCTTGAACTAACACCATAGAAATAGTGGAAGTAGAGGATGCTAAGTAAAGGATATAGTCCTACATATAATTCGTATGATGCAACAGAGGTGCAGTGGCAGTGGTCAATGCATGCTTAAGAGAAACAAAAGATCGTTGAACGTTTTCATCCTAGATGAAAGGGGTGTCTTTCTGCAACAATCACATAAATCCTTTGGTAATCTCAACATAGTTTCAAATGAAACGACAAAGAAATTTTTCTTTCCCCTGCAAACTTTGGAGTTGTGTCAAATTATTAGGTGGAGGTAAAGCTAGGATAGCTCTAATATTTAAGGGATTCACCCAAATCCCGTCCTTGGAGACAACAAAGTCGAGGAGTCATCCTAATTTGATAGCAAAAATAAATTTATGTGGGTTCAAACTAATGCGGTAGAATCGACATCGAAGAAAAATAGCCTATAGATGACCAAAATGGTCTGATCGATTGGATGAATGGGCAGGTAAATTGTCGAGGTAGGGTTCCGCAATATGTTTGATATCGTGGAAAGCATATGACATGGCCCGCTAGAATGTGGCAACAGTGTTTTTGAGACCAAATGATAGCTTCCGATAGAAAAAATTTCCCCATGGGAAGATGAAGGTTGTCTTATGTTGATCAACAGGTAAAATGTCAATCTGGTCATACCCTGTGAAACCATCCATGAAAGAGAAAATCACACTACCTGTGAAATTATCAATAATCTGGTCGATGAAGGGTGTAGGTTAGTTTTCTTTCGGACAAGCCTTATTGAGGTCCCTATAATCAAAGTAGACACGAATGGTCCCTTGCTTCTTAGTATCCGAAACAATGTTCGAAACCCATTCCATCAAAGGGACAGGATAGATGAAGCTAGATTTCAATAATTTCTCAACTTCTGCCTTAATAGCCACGGTCTTCGTAGGATGGACCAGGTGGAGTTTCTGTCGAACAGGTTTAACACCTGGGTAGGTCTTAGTCTCATGCACAATGATCGATGGATTAATCCCTAGCATCTCTTCATAGCTGCAAGCGAAGACATCACAAAATTCTTTAAATAAAGTGGTATAAGAAACCATTTCCTCAGGTGAACAATTAGCACCGAGGTTAATTTTTTCCACAAAACCTTCCTTGATCAAAATTTCGATAATGATCGTAGATGAAATGTTTCCCAAATTCCCTTTAGAAAGATTATCTTGTGTGAGGATGGGAGATTGTGGAAAATCGACAACATCGAGAGGGAAGATAGAGTGTATGTCTTCTTGAATTTCATCAAGAGGTGGAAGAAAAGAGGATCAATGATGGCTATCATCCCAAGGTATGTACTCGATGCTAAGCATTTCCATTATAGATTCATTGGAAGGGAAATTTTGGGAAATGTAGTCAAATGCAGATGGAAAGGAATTTAACCACGATGGCATCGAGTAACTATCAGGTGCCAAGAGATGTTGGTCATCCAAGGAGGGACAAGTGGATTAGATAGCAACGTATGAGGTTTTGGCTGGACTAAGTGGCATGGTGTCACCTAGTGCATCGAATTCCAATGGACTAGGTACAATCCAAGGGTCAGATGATTCCAAGGATTGGTAAATCGTAGTCGAAATCATATTGATTGTTGCAACATGATGTGTGGTGGGTTGAAGTGGTGTAGGGAAGGTACCCATAAGGATAGAGTCTTTTAAAAATCCAACACCAACACTTTCATACATGATCTTGTGATCTCCCAAGAATGGAATATTGTTGGTAGTGGGAGTGCGAGCGTTGGGTGTACATAAATCTAACTGATCGATAGCGACAATTTTTCCCTGATGAGCAAATTGTACACATCAAAACACCGATGAAGCAATGATAGTCATAGCATAAAACCAACTTCTTCCAAGTAATAAGTTGTAATCGAGGGGATAATCGACCACCTCGACATCAACAGTGACGGTTTTGCTGCCCAACAAGATGAGCAAGGACTGCAAAAGCCCATGGGGATGAAAACCTCTCCCATCAAATGCACATAACATCATTGGGGATTTTTTAAGTGCGGGTGATTTTAAACCTTTCCAACATGATAAATACATGACAAAAGTAGAGGCTCCCTCATCCAAGATGGTTCGGTGAATTTGTTGATTGTGAACAACAACATCAATTTGAAAATAAAGTTGGTGGGAGAGTCAAGATGTATAATTTTCCAGGTTAAACATGATATTGTTGGACGACTCAAGATCAATAGTGCCAATAGAATCCAAGAGAATTCTACGTTGACTGGGGCAATTCTGCAGAACTTCTAATGCAGACATAGCACACGGTGCTTGAGCCAAATATTCAAGAATGTTGTAGTTCTGGGCAACACGTGAACTAGGATAAAAGGTAGATTTACGGATAGTTCTCTTAGGAGGGCATAAGATAGAGTCAAACATAGGTTTCTCAATCTGAAGTGGTCTAGATGGAGGACTAACTGATGGAGGACTAACGAAGGATGGTGATGGATCTGATAAAGTACCGTTAGTGACTTTTCCTTTGTCAAGTTTAACTGGTGTGTTGTATGTCGTAGAGCGGGTGGTTAAATTAGTCCTGTTAAACATGTAAATATGGGCACTTGTCGAGGCTTCATCATGGGAAGGATGGCTAGAACTACCCCCTAGAGAGGGGGTTTGGGCAACCATAGATTGTTGTTGTGGAAAAGGCTGAGTAAGCATGGCGGGTTGGGAATTCCCATTGAAAATTTTGGCCACTTCATCACGATGTGGACAGTATCGAGTGTAGTGATCATCACCACAAATAAGACATGGGAACTTTGGTTTCCACTATGGTTTATTTTCGTTAGCAGGTGGTGGGTTTTGAGCCTTCGGTTGTTCATTGTTATTATTCTTTTTGTTTTTGTTCTTTGTCTTCTTCTTACCTCTGGTTTGTTGTGAAGGGGCAGATTGAACTGCATTCACCATAGAGATTTGAGTTTGGGGGGAGGTAGAGGAGGGTGTGGTTGAACTGGGAGTGGATGTCGGAGTAGGTTGATTTGTCATTCTAGTCGACTGGGAAACAGAATGGGTTTTGACGGAGCCGATAACTCCATCTGCATGTGATGTGGATGACAGTTTAGATGGATCGGTATTTGAACGAGTAGAATTTGGGATTAACTCATACAAAATACCAGATTGGGAATAAACCAAATCTAAGTATTGAGCCCAAGAAATGGCCCCTTCCTTAGTGACTACACCACCCATGGTGACATCATGAGAAATTGGGGGTAACAATGATTTAGTGAACCATTCCGCCAATAATTGGTCAGGAATGACTTCTTTTATCAACCTTCGTCGTCGTCTCCACTCATGAATATGATTGGAGATATGCATGGAGTTTGTATGAAGAAGAGAGGTCAATCATTCGGTACCCATCTCGTATCGAATGGGTAGTTGAAAGTGTGTGAGAAAGGACATGGCAAGGGAGTTAAAATCTTGGAAAGAACCACGTGGAAGTTCGATATACCACTTGGTTGTTGAGCCCGTAAGTGTTCGCTAAAAAAGACGTAAATGGATAGAGTCATCCATTAAGGAGTTCGATGAACACCATAAACGAAAATTCATCGCATGGTTATTTGGGTCTTCTCTAGATTTACCGTCAAATTTTGGAATATCAGAAGGTAGTTTAGCCGGAATCACTAGCCAAAAAGGATAATGTAGGATAGGATCATTGGTCAACCAAGACAAGTCTGGGAGATCCAGAGTATCAAGGAACGATAGTTTTCAGTTAACCTGAGGGTGACACTGGTGTGGCATAGGGACACCAGTAGGAATGTAAACTAGGTTAGGTGGATAATTGTAACCAGTAGGTCCTCCAACATACGGTTGTTGTTGACCAGAGTAAACAGGATTCGAGGAGGGTTGAGAAACATGTGCGAGTGGACGATAACCTGATGGGTTTTGAGGATTATAATTTGGTTTATGGGTTTGTCGATAAGGTGGATAGACATTTTTTCCATAAGGAGGATAAGTTTGTTTTTGTCCTTGCAGATGTTTCCCCCCCAAGGAAAAGTGGATTTCTCGAAAATGGAGTGTGCCAAGGATTGGGCATTGTAGACTCATTTTGTCCAAAAGGTTGATGATGGGCTCCTCTTTGAGGTTTCCCCCCGGCATGAGGTTTCCCTCCAAATGGAGGTTTCCCCACAAACGAAGGTTTCCCTCCAAACAAAGGTTTCCCTATGAAAGAAGGTTTCCCCCCAAATGAAGGTTTCCCTTCTAAAGGAGGTTTCCCCCTAGCATGAGGTTGAGTCCCTAGAATTTGGAAACTAGATGTAAATGACTGATCGATGTCACTTAATGGATTAGAGCCACCAATACCAGTCCCTTCAGGTTGTTGTCTAGGTATAGAACTTCTGGGTATAACTTGGGTAGTGTTGACAATGGGAGAATTAAGTGCTTTGTACCCAAGAGGAAGTGACGAGGAAGGCTTGGATGATAGTGGTGTACCAATGGGAACTTGCTAACCACCACATTACTAGGATATGGTGGAATAGTTACGATGGAGACCTGCTTAACAGAATTATGCCTTGGTGCAAGCTTCCATGCAGTAATTGTGGATTTACCCTCCAAGGAGCCCGAGTGAGTTTGACCAACATCTATTCCAGGTATAGTGAGACTTCCCTTCACCGTCACCTTGTGTAAGTACCTAAATATTATGGCTATTAATGGCACCAACTTGCAGTCATCCCTTGGACGGGTATAGTCGATAGTCCAGTCTGAACATATGAGCAGTATAACAAGTCCAAAATCCTTCGAGAGAATTTAGGACAAGTGGATGGGTAGAACTCGAGAGGAACTCGAATGGATTCGGAGTTCACAAAGCACCGAGACCAAACAAAACCAACTAAACCTCAAGAAGAACCCTCAATATACAATCTGACCACTACAAATGGTTGAACCATGGAGGGATAATCTTCGTAACTCTCCCGAATGTGACCTCATGCGTAACTCCTGTGTGAAAGGGGGATCCCAGAAAGCCTATATGACAATTGGATTTTTCTCTCCCTAACACAAGATGCTAATGTTTGTTTTGAATACTTTGGAGAGTTGTACTCACAACCTAATCCAAAGAGATAATCCTAGTCTAATGTTGGTGGAAAATTCTAAAAGAAAAATGTTCTAGATAAATTTTAATTAGCGTTAATTTTGCAACTTTTCTTTTACTCAAGGGTGTATGAAAGTGAAACTGATGGTATTATGAGTCAATCCCTAAAAAAATATGCATAAGACATGATAAGCAAACCTTTTTTTCAATGAATGCCTAATTAAGGGAAGGAGAAGAATGTTATTTTCACTGTAAAACACTAAGATGCAGAATCCTCAATCAATCGTTTCTCAATCAAATCCAATATAATGCTAACAATTTCATAAAATTACTTTCTAATATCCAAAAATAATCATAAAAAATATATCCTTTTGCTTTATGTGTGAATGATAATCAATCTAATGTAAAGCTCCCTATGTCATTCATACTTTAAGATCAACGAGATTCAAACAATCAAAAGCAAGTTTCACACAAACAAAAACACACTCTCGTCGTGATTTAAACAAGAAAGACAAAGATGACAAAACTTGCAAAAAGAAAACCAAAAACTCAAAAATAAGGAAAAAGGCTTGGACAAGATGTTCTCAAAAATCAAAAGGAATGGTGGATAGACCTTTGAATTTCCTTACAAAATATTCCACTCAGTCAGATAAGTGAGAGGAAAACAGTAAGTTGACTCTAAACCGTCAAAGACAAAGAGTGACTTCAAGGTAAGGAAAAAAAAACAATCAAAATTCCAAACAAAAAGAGGTCAATTCTCATAAAGAAGAGTGTTGAAGGCAAGGACCAAGAAGTACTGAGGTTGTAAGACTCCTGAGAAAGTGCCAAAAGAAATAAATGAACTCAGAGAATGAAAATCTAAAAGATTTTTCACAGAAAGGGGGCAGCGCTCTAGTGTAAAGAGAACTAGAGCGTTCCAACGCTTTGTGTAAGATCGGAAGGGAGTGACAACGATCTGGTAACAAGGAGAAGGGAACGCTAGCCTCTAAAAATTCAGAAAAATGCCCAGAAAATTAAAAAATAAAGCAAACTCAGTCAATCAAATTGAATATGATGAAATCAAGAGTCAATCAATCAGATCTAAGAATCAAAGAGACAGTATGGAGAAGGTCAAGGAATGAGAAAAATCCAAGACAAGACCTAGGAAAGGAAACAAAAATCATAGCTCCTCCCCAGTGGAGCCGCTAATTTCTGTTACAGAGAAATCCCCCTTGCGAACAAGTGGATTCTCTCTTGGATACTAGACACCTATGACCAAGACAAAAAATTCTATTGTGGACACTAACATTCCTTTTTATAAATCTAAACTATCAAAGAAGAGGAAGGAAGAATAGTAAATACCCTTTTATCGACGTTTGTCCTTGCTTGATCTAGGATGATCTTGATCTCCAAGTTCTTCAGAAGGTCCTGTGGTACAATGAGAAACAACAATGATAATTCCTACTCTACCATGATTAGCTTCATAATGAATTTATGAAAGAAAAAAGTTCATGAAATAATGAGAACAAAGTGGTGCTTATAGCCATGGATGTAGTGCAACAGCTTCACCAAGCTCCCTTTGTCCAGACCCTTGCTCAAATAATCCACACACAGAATGTTGATGCTTCAATGATATCTCCCTTATGAGATCATAAGTTTGATGATTCACAATGTCTCTCCTTTCACCATGAAGAGACCTCCTTATATAGGCTTGGAGAGGCCTAACCACTTAATAGATCCTTGGGATAAGTTGAGGATTCTTCTCCTTTAGTTGTGGATGTTCCCTAAGGTTGAGCCTTGACCTCAGATCTGAACCCAACCAACTCTAGATATGAAGGGATTCTTCCCTGATTTCTCTCAACAATCCAAATATTCTCTCAAAAATGGCCAGCACTCCCTCAAAATGGGGCACAGAGCATTGGAACGCTCCCCCAAAAGAGGTCACAAAGCGTTGGCACTCCCTGGTAGTGTATCGGGGAGCATTTCCTTCCAAAATTTATTTTTTAGTGTTTTTCTCAATTGAAAAAGACTTGTAATCTTTGTCAAATGACTTCTCCTCTTCAAAACCAGTCTTTTGAGGTGTCTTGTAAGTGTTCTTGATAATGTCATCCGAGACACAACATAGGCAAGATGACAATATGATATTTGCGACACTTGTGGGAAAAATGCAACACTTGAGACATTTGGTAATGATGACACTAGGCCATCATCGTAATGAGTAATTTTGATGTGTAACAAGGACGTCCGCACTTTTGTGGTAGAATTTGATGTATTTCAATGAAACAAGGGATAAATAGTCAAATAACCTACCACACTACAATCGCTTCTACTTCCACCTGCTATTTGGAGGGATATCTCTATGGATGTCATTGTTTGCTTACCTAAAGTGGGAAATAAGTCAGTCATCATGGTGGTAGTTGATCATCTTTCCAAGTATGTTCATTTTTGTGCTCTTCAACACCCATTTACCACCTCCACCATGGATCAAATTTTCATGGATCATATCTTCAAGCTTCATGACATGCCTCATTCTATTATTTCTAACCGAGATCCCACTTTCACCAGCAATTTTTGGCAAGAATTATTCAAGTTACAGGGAACCCAATTTCATCTGAGTATAACCTATCATCCTCAGACTAATGGCCAAATTGAAGTTGTCAACAATTTTTTGGAAACATATTTGCGGTGTTTTGCATCTGAGAGGTAAAATAAGTGGGCTCAATTGCTACCACTAGTTAAATGGTGGTGCAACACCTCTTACCATACAACTACTCACATGACTCGTTTTGAAGTAGTCTATGGAAAAAATCTACCTTCATTTCTCTCATACATGCTAGGTGTCTCGAAGGTTTGGGCGATTGATCAAAATCTTATAGTTTTAGAGGTTATTATTTGTTCCCTCAAAGATAATTTGGTGATGGCTCAAAATCACATGAAGCAACAAGAAGACCAAGGTCGTTCCAAACGTCAATTTGTTGAAGGGGACTAGGCATTTATTTAAATGCAACCTTATAAGAAGACTTCACTGAAGGTTGGGCATTGTCAAAAACTTGCACCTAAATTTTATGTTCCTTATATAGTTCTCAATCTCGTGGGACCAGTATCCTACCAGTTGTCTTTTCCAATTCATTCTAATATCTATCATGTTTTTCATGTCTCATGCTTAAAGAAGGTGATTGGAACTAAGTTCCAAAATCAAACCAGTGTCCTTGAATTGGATGAAGAAGGATCCATTTGGTTGTAGCCACAAGAAGTATTGGACCAACATGAGGATCATTTCTATCCTCGTAACATAAAGGAAGTGTTAGTACAGTGGGAAGATACAAATCCAGTAGATGCCACTTGGGAGCCAACTATCATTCTGTAGCAATTTCCTCATCTCAAGCCTTGAGGAAGAAACTATTTTCAAGGGGGAGGAAATGTTAGGGACCTAACCTCCCTAACCCCTCATGTAGGTAGAATGATATATTTTCCATGTAATAAAGGAAAATATTAATAAGGCCTAGTAATAAGGAAGAATAATTCAGTTGTAAGAAGACCTGATAGAGGCTTTCACTTCTAGAAGATATTCCTCTAGATTGTTCTTGTGGTAGATATATTTAGTATAAATAAGATTCGAGGGAATGAGAAGTTTTGTATTGACAATTTTTGTAATAGAGTGCTTCTTTTCTAGAGGTTTCTCCCTCGAAGAGGAAAGTGAACATTGTTTCCTATAAATAAAGGTTTTATTTTGGTCATGTGTTTCATCTATTTTGATGTTCCATTGTTATTCTTTGTAGTATTTCTATTTTTTTTTATTATAATAGATATGGTACCTAACACGTACTTTTTCAAAGGAGTGGATTGTCCTCCTTTGGACCCTCCGTGCTCCATCAAGTGAGAGTATGACTCTCCCTTGAACTCCATTGTCTCCAACTATGTACCATTGTATCCCTTTACAAACCACCACATATTGTTGTATCATGTATGTGTCATTGTATCAATCACTACACTAGTATAAACTGAACTTGGATACCAAATGGATGTGTCCTCATCTATAATATACATGTCCCCATAATCCATAGATGCATATACTTCCTTTCTTTTTGTTCCATGAGGTGTATGTTCAACTGTCTCATCAATGGTCATAACTTGAGCCCTCAATGGGTTCTCCAAAAGAAGTGGCTCATGATACCCAAGATGAAAAACATGTGCATAATTAGAAACCCCTAGGTCATGCTCCTCATGTAACACCCCAAGGTCGAACCCCTGTTGAATTGTAATTAGGCTAATAGGTTGGTGAGCTAGATGCTAAGGCCAATGAGCCTGATTTTGTATATGTAAATACACACATATCATTAATAAAATTACACTACTGTGTGTAGACCCTCCACGAAGAAAGATTTATATGGGACTAAGCTCCACTAGGTGGGGAAGGGGCTAATCATCTAGGAATAGGGGCTAAGCTAGAGGGGTTACCTATAAAGGAATAATATTATATTATTATTTTCTAGAAGCTAAGGTTTGATATAACCATGTTGTCCTAAGTTCCTAGGGGAAAGGGGGACGAGTGTTAAGTGGAGCTCGTGCATCTTCAGGGAGGCATGTGTCAACCTGGGTGCATGCATTTTTAAGTGGGAAAGTTAGCTCGTTGGGGGGGAATCACTGATCAGTCTCATGATTTAGACGACTTTCACATATCCTTCACCATTAAGTATGTACTCTCGCGAGGTTAGGCACCCTGGAAGAGAGCCACTCTCCCCACTGATGCATGCATGATTGTAACCTCCAATTACTGGATGTCACCCTGTGTGTTTTCCCTGTGAAGCCCAACACATTTGTATTCTTCTGAGCTGTGTTGTGTCTTATCATTTGGATGTTGCCACTTTCGGTGTCCATACTCATTTTCTATTGCTATCATAACCCGTGTGTTAGCTGAATGTTGTTGTTGTATTGCTTAGGAGTTGAATTGAAGAAGTAGGTTGTTCATTCTGTGAGACACTCTCCTAGGTGAGAGAGTTTTTTGGGAAGTGAGTTCTCCTGGAAGGGAGTCTCGTAGAAGCTACAGTACTCTAAGACTTTTGGTCCAGCCTGTTACTGAAGCCCAAGGTAAGGGAGGTGTAGTAGTTGATGGACTTGTATTAGTGAATGTGTACCCTCATGGGGTGGAGCAGGCATGTGGGGAATGAGGGTATGTGGGTTGTGGGTGTAAGTGGCTCCTGGGATAAAAGATCATTTTTGATGTTCTATGCAACTTCCTTGTTGTCCTTTCCAAGCCTAGAATTCCCTTACCCGGTGGAGTTTAGTCCTAGCTCGAGGGTGACCCACTACTGAGCATGATGAGAAATGTGATCTAAGGATGGGTGTTTCATGGAAGGTATACACATAGTTAGTGGTCATCTATTAAAATATAAGTACCAATCATGTGTTCATTGTATGTTGTGTATTTGTATTTGCATTATAATTAATGACTAATGCATGTATATATATGTTATGTGTATGTGTTAATGTTGCTTCCGCATGAACATGTGTATGAGTAGAGTATTGATGTCTTTTTAATTGCATTAGATAGATATATATTTATAAGTGTGAATACCAGATGTTATCTCTATCTTTCAATTAAGTTTTATATGTGATTATTACCGCAAAGTTACATGGTGGCATGTCCTAGCCTATTGTTTAAGGCCAAGAATGTCACATAAATGGTATCAGAGCAGTAAAGGAAAAGTTAAGGTTGCTTCGGTAGCATTACCTAGAAAGGGTTGATGGTCGGGGTCATTACAAATTGGTATTAGAGCTAGTTGGTAAAAGATAAGGTTGTTTGGGTAGAGTTACCAGACAGAGGTCCATGGTCGGGGGACATTACAAATTGGTATCAGAGCTAGTTGGAAAAAGATAAGGTTATTTGGGTAGCGTTACCCGACAGAGATCGATGGCTGAGGGACATTACAATTTGGTATCAGAGCCATGGTTTCGACACTGAAACTAGATGGTCCATGTTAGTGGTTAACGAGAAAAATATTTCAGAGTGAATTGTTGTCAAAAGGGACAAAATTCGAGGTTCATAGCATCCCTGGGTGCATGGAGTGCATTGACATAGTCATTGACTCAAAAATCTCAGGATAAATAGCTTGATTTTCTCATGAAGGGATGCGAAGATCTGTTGCAAGGAGTGCACATATTTGAAAGTCGACTAAGTGTCGAAGAAACCCTCTAAGGAGAAAGGGGTTCGAGAAACAAAGCTCGGGAGATATAGCGGGAAGAAATATTCAAAGGGGGAGAAAATCTCAAGGTTTAATGATTTAACAACTAGGATTTCTTCAAGAGGAAACAGTCACCCCAGACCGTCAGATATGGAAAATTTGCAAGGCGGTTAGCCATGAGTTCCTTTGGAAATCTGCAGAGTAACGGAGTCCGTCTATGTCGTCGATTTGAGAGAGAGGATATGTGGTGGAAATCCGTGGACTTCAGTTGAAATCAATTAGAGAGAAAACAAGTGTAGAGAGGTTTAAACTCTCGAAGACCAAAGATTCAAAGTGAATTGCAGTCGTCGATCAAAGGGAGACATGCGTCGACAGCTTGTCGACTTCGGGTGAAATCACTTTGGGAGAAAACAAGTGTGGACAAGTTGAAACTCTTGAAGCCCAAAGAGATGAATATATTTGTAGCAATTGATCTATCGGAGATAAACAACGATAGATCGTTGACTTTAGGTGAAAGCACTTTGGTAGAAATTGAGTGTGGAGAGCTTGAAAATCCCTAAACCCAAAGAGCCGAAGTAATTTGTAGTTCTCGATCAGAAGAAGACATGCGTCATAATATCATGTACTTCAAAAGTGAGGAGAAAGAAACATGGAGTGCCATGTGGCAACAAACACGAAGTCGACACGTGGTCCAATCAGGCGGGTGACACAAGGTAGTAAAAATTGGCGAAGAAGTTAGCTGGATCAGGCCCCCATTAACTTTGATCACGATATATCAAGATCAATGGTTGGGAGGCATTACGGAGATCGAAGTTGTGAGGTAGATAAATATACAAGGCGGTCGCACAATCCAAACCATGGTTTCCCAGAAGGGGTACATGTCAGCGTGGGGATAATTGTGGAATGATTGGCGGGCTACTCCAAAACTGCCAAGCCTTGCCCCCGCAATTTGAAAAGTACTAAAGTTGAAGTGATGTTTTCAATATTTATTAGTTCAAGCACAAAAACCATGGGCTCGAGTGGACGTGTGGCACCATATTGTGAAGTATGGACACTTGACACACATGAAGAAGTGGTGCATGAAGGGATGTGGACCGTATATCCACCATTCTTTGTGCATTATATAGTTTGTTGTTATGTGATATGGTGACGCGTGGAAAAAGGGGAACCTCTGAAGCTATGGAGCCCAAAGTTTCAACACTCTGGATAAGCACCCAAATCATTATCACTCGGTCCCAGCCGTGGTCATAGGAGAACCAAGCACTAAGGAAGAAGGGGCTAGCGTCGAATGGTGAATTGTTGTAGAACATAACAGGGCTTAGAAATTGAATCGTGGGGATTCTTGATCGACGGAGACCCACTGAAAATGGATTTTGATATTATTTATGTTGAATCATATTGTCTAAGTCCTATGGAAAATTATTAAATACTGATAGCCTGACAAAAAATTGGTTGACTACACATTTTTCAGAGTTAGCAATTGACGGAACTGAACCAAATTGTTGCATAGTGCAGTGGAATGGAGGAGGCACATGATGCTTACAGTTTGGAGAATGAAGCAAGAGGAAGGGATGTCCATTTGGGAGTTGAATGAACAAACTCCAATGGGAATGGAGAAGAGATATATAAAGAAGGAAACATGATGAAAATCATTGAATTTTTGCAGAAATATGTCTAGACTCATCGAGGAGATAACGAAAAGCTCATAAAATCCAGGGAGAAACAAGGATAATTCAACATAAAGCTTATGAGGAGCCTGGAAAGAATCGAAAATAATTTGGATAAGGAGAGTGGCTCAAGAAAAACAGGGAGTCATGGGACCCCTGAGAAGAAAGGAACATCAAGGAGCATTACCAGGCATCACCATCACTCCCCAAAACATTCCAATAAGAGAGCACACAATAGTTCAAGTCCATCTCTTACCAGAAAGCATAGGAAATCAGAAGTGGATGAACTAAAGGGTGAAACAAATAAAATCATGCCTCCTACTTTTGACGGAGAACACAAGAAATATGAAGATGTTGGGACATGGCTATTGGGCATGAGGAAATATTTTCAACTACAAAACTATTCTTCTCATGTAGAGGGAAAAATTTCCATTTACCAAATTAAAGGAAAGGCATACATATGGTGGGGTCATCTTGTGAAAGTACAAAACATCAGAGAGAAGAATGTTACATGGAGGGAATTCAAGAGACATTTTGAAAAGAAGTACTTTACTAAGAGGTATTATGACAAGAAAATGAAAGAGTTCTTCAAACTCAAGTTGGGAAGTATGTTCATTGATGAGTATGAAAGAAGATTCTTGGAGTTGTTGAAATATGTCCCTTTCATCAAGGACATCTAGTTTTTAGAGAGCCCAGGATGGTTGAAGTAGGTGGGAAAAGGCCAAGGATGACACCTATGGAATGTTGGGGTTGTAAAAGAGATCATAGGTATAGAGATTGTCCTCACAGAAAGGAAAAGGTGAGATTTGTTCACAATGTTCAACAAGAAGAAATAATGGAGGACATGGGCAGAAGAGTACCAAGGATCTATGCAGCCCTAAAAAACAAGAAAGTTTAGTTTCAATCACACATTATTGAAGTTGAAGGTATGATCAATAACCATGCGTTTACTATTTTAATAGACTCGGGAGCTAGTCATAGTTACATAGATCCTAAATTTGTGGAAAGATTATTCTTGCCAAGAAGAAAGAATGAGAAATATTGGTTGGTACAGCTGGCTATACAAGCCAAGAGGAAAGTTGTGGAGTCATTTAAATCATTTCCAGTGGGCATGAATGGACTAAGTACCAAGGTAGATCTGAATATCCTTCCTTTAGGTTCATATGATTGCCTAATTGGTATGGACTGGTTGGACCAATACCATGCCATTTTAGACTACCATAACAAGGCATTCACTTGCTTGAATGAGGAAGGAAATCTGAGAGTAGTCCAAGGAATTCCTAGGGAAGTTTCTATTAGAGAAATTTCAGCAATGCAACTAAAGAAATGCTACAGAAAAGGTTGTCAATTATTTGTAGCTCATATGGAGGAAGCATATAAGGATAAGGTGCCAATTCTGGAGGACTATGCATTCTTGGAATATTTTTAAGATGTGTTCAAGGAGGTACCAAGACTACCTCCAAAGAGAGATGTTGATTTCTCTATAAATTTGATGCCTAGAGCAGCCCCAGTGTCAAATATTCCCTACAGAATGAGTACACTAGAGCTGGAGGAACTGCAAATGCAGCTTGAAGAGATTCTGAAGAAGGGGTATATCCTCCCAAGTGTATCACCTTGGGGTGCCCCAGTCTTGTTCATAAATAAGAAATGGAACAATGAGATTTTTCATCGATTTCAGACAGTTGAACAAGGTGACTATAAAGAACAAGTATCCCTTAACGAGGATTGGTGATCTCTTTGATCAATTAAAGGATGCAAAGATATTTTCAAAGATAGATCTCAGGTTAGGATACCATCAAGTAAGGATTAAAGAGGAAGAAATCAACAAGACCGCCTTCAGAACAAGGTATGGTCATTATGAGTTCATAGTGGTTCCATTTGGGTTATAAAATGCACCCGTTGTTTTTATGTGTTTAATGAATGACATTTTCATGGATTGTCTGGACACATTTTTCATTGTATTTCTAGATGAAATCCTTGTATATTCCAAGTCGAAAGAAGAGCATGAGAATCATTTGAGGATGGTATTCCAAGTGTTAAGAGAGCATCAGTTGTATGCCAAATTTAGCAAGTGCTCATTCTATCAAAACCGAATTCACTATTTGGGGCATATCATATTGGAAGAAGGGATAGTCCTAGACCCTGAAAAGATTGAGGTCATTAAAGGGTGGAAAACACCTAAAAATGTAACAGAATTTAGATCCTTCATGGGTCTAGCTGGCTACTATAGAAGGTTCATTGCAGGGTTTTCGAGAATATCTCACCCCATAACTTCCTTGCAAAGGAAGGGGAACAAATTTCAATGGACAAAAGAATGTGAAAGAAGCTTCCAACAATTGAAGCATCTGTTAATCAATGCTCCAATTCTGAAGATTGCAGATCAAAATGAAAATATCATGGTTTCCATAGATGCATGTAAATAAGGACTAGTAGGAGTCCTCAGCCAGAATGAGTTTGTGATATGTTTTGAGTCCAGAAAGTTGAAAGAGCGTGAAAGGTTGTATGTCACTCATGATTTGGAGATGGAAGCCATTGTACACGCTCTAAAGAAAGAGACTTTACCTCATGGGAAAGAGGTTTGAACTTAGGAAATACCATCATGGTCTGAAGTATTTGTTTGATCAGCCTACATTGAATATCAGGTAGAGTAGATGGTTGGAATTCCTCTGTGAATATGACTTTGATATCAAGCACATCAAAGGAAAGGAGAACAAAGTGGTTGATTCACTTAGCATGAGAGTGCATGAAATTCAAGCTACAACCATCAGCATGTATCAAATGGATCTTCAAGGAAGAATATCTGAGGCTGCAAAAGTTGATTCGTGGAACATAGAATTGGTAACAAAATTACAACAAGGTAAAATGCATCAGAAGGCTGAAGATTTCAAATTGGGAATTGATGGAATAATCTTGCACAAAAACAAATTTTATGTACCCAACTCTTCTGAACTGAAGAGTGTGATTTTAAAAGAAATGCACAATGTACCTTATGCAAGACACCCAAGATATTAGAAAACAATTCCAGCAGTCAAAAGCCAATATTATTGGCCAGGCATTAAGAAGGAAGTTGTTGAATTTATTTCCAAATGCTTGGAATGTTAAAAGGCAAAGGTTGAGCATAGACACCCATCTGGTTTGCTACAACCGTTAACCATCCCTGAGTGGAAGTGGGAAGTGGTGACAATGGATTTCATCACAGGATTTCCCAAAACAAGAAATCAACATGATGCAATAATGGTAGTAGTGGACAAGCTTACTAAAGTTGCCCATTTTATTCCATTGAATACCACTCACAAGGAAACTAATGTTTTTGATATCTATATGAGGGAGGTAGCACGACTGCATGGTATTCCCAAGACAATTGTGTCAGACAAAGACGCAAAGTTTACCTCAAAGTTTTGGAGAGGATTATTCAAGGGGTTCGGAGCAAACCTAAACTTCAACACAACCTATCACCCTGAGTCAGATGGAAAAAAAGAAAGAGTAAACCAAGTGATAGAAGACATGCTAAGGATGCATGTGATGGACAAACCATCTAAATGGGAAGATTATCTACACTTGGTAGAATTTTCCTACAACATTGGGTATCAAGAATCATTGAAGATGAGCCGGTTTGAAGCACTTTATGGTAGAAAGTGCAACACCCCAATAAGCTAGGACAATCCAACTGATAGGGAAGTGGTTGGGCCAGAGTTGGTCAAGGAAATGGAATAGAAAATGTTGAATATTAAGTAGAATTTGAAGGTTGCCCAAGACAAACAGAAAATCCATGCAGACAAAGGAAGAAACCACAAAGAGTTTAAAGTGGGTGACCATGTTTTCCTAAAGGTGAAAGCCAACAGAAGTTCCCTGAAGCTTGAAAGATGTTCCAAGTTGGCAGCTAGATTCTGTAGACCATTTGAAATCCTAGAAAGGATTGGACCGATATCTTATATGATTTCATTTCATGCATCCATGACTGTTCATAATATATTTCATGTATCATTTCTCAATAAGTATATACCTTATGCTAATCATGTGATTGATTGGAATGTGATCTAGGTGGAACAAGAAGGCGCTTTGCAAGTGCAGCCTGTGCACATATTGGAATAGAAGAGAAAACAACTCTGGATTCAAGTCATAAACACTTTAAAGGTTCAATGGACCTGGTACGGTCCTGAGGATGCAACATGGGAGCATGAAGATGCTATGCAGGCAGAGTACCCACATATTTTTTAATATTTTGGAAATCTTATTGTTGTTGTGTAAAGAGTTGCACTGAGGACAGTGGAAAAATAAGGGGAGGTAATTTTAACACCCCAAGGTTGAGCCCCTGATGAATTGTAATTAGGATTAAAGGCTGGTGAGACAGATGCTAAGGCCAATGAGCCTGATTTTGTATTTGTAAATACACACATATCATTAATAAAATTACACTGTTGCGTGACATAGACCCTCCACAAAGAAATATTTATGGTGGACTAAGCTCCACTAGGTGGGGAAGGGGATAAGTGTCTAGGAATAGGGGCTAAGCTAGAGGGCTTACCTCTAAAGGAATACTATTATATTATTATTTCCTAGAAGATAAGGTTTTATATAACCATGTTTCCCTAAGTTCTTGGGGGAAAGGGGGATGAGTGTTAAGTGGAGCTCATGCAGCTTCAGAGAGGCACGTGTCAACCTAGGCGCATGCAGTTTTAAGTGGGAAAGTTAGCTCATTAGGGGGGAATCACTAACTGGTCTCATGATTCACACGACTGTCATGGATCCTTCACCATTACGTCTATACTCTCATGAGGTTAGGAGCCCTAGAAGAGAGACACACTCCCCACCGATACACGCATGATTGTAACCTGCAATTACTAGAGGTCACCCTATGTGTTTTCCCTATGAAGCTTTTATCGGGATAATTGTTAAGTGCGGACACAAATCAATCCCTCTAGATTCACTACCAAATTAGAACAAAACATGATAGTACACTACTCTTTCCTTATATTCGATTATCAAATGAGAAATGGATCTAGAACATACCTTTTAAATATCGAAGATCTGACTTCGCCAATGCAATCCAAAGCTCCTTCACGAGGCTTATGGAGAAATATCTGCAAAGGAACACAAGCCAATGAGGACAAGAATAACAGAGTCTATTTGATATGAAACTATGTACGTGATCAAGGAATCATACAATATGGACAAATAATATTCATATAGGAAAGAAAAGTATATATGTATTAAAGAATGTGGAAGAAAGATACAACCAGATGTGTTGATGTTTTCAGGTTCCTTCCAATAGTTCCTTGCTTCCCACACACTTCTTGCTCCAAGGATTATGAGACCATAGATATGATAGCTACTCATAATCTATCTTGACAAAGAAAATCTCAAAGCCAACATACAAGCTCCAAAAACTCCAAGCTACAAAACTCAATAACAAGCCATTCTAACTTTCTCCAAGAGAGCTCTTCTCCTTTTATAAGATGAAGAGGATAAGGTGAGGAGGTTAAGATGATCCCACTAAATAATGAAAGTGATTAAGATCCAAACCATTCAGAGGCCACCTCACCATAGAAGCTTCTCCTTCTAGAAGCATAGATAAGACACTCGTTTTTCCCATGCACAAGAATTTATGCACCCTAGCTATAGAGCAACCTACAAAAAATTTGCAACCTAGATATAGAGCAAGGTGCAGAAATCATGCATTTTTGCACCCTGTGTATAGTGAAACCTGCGGAAATCCTCCTTAATAGGGTTTTTACAAAGGAAAATACAACTTCTTCTCTCAATAAAAGTTCTTCTCCCTTCTTTCTTCAAGAATTTAGGCTAT